>QKQZ01055434.1:0-21179 GCA_003595255.1 Solenopsis fugax | reverse complement strand
GTCGCCTCGGCCAGCCTCGACCTGCCTCGGCCGCCCGGTCTCTTCCGTAAACATTTCGGCAGTTATCGTTTACGCGGAAAATGCATTTGTTAATATAATTGAGAATATTATATCGTACACACTATAATCATGAGTGAAAAACGTGAACACGAAAGCAGTGATGCGGAAGATGATTGGATTGGACCGTTACCATCGGAAGCTGCTCCACAAAAGAAACAACGAGGTTAACTAGCCTAAGACACATTTTCATTAATTTCCCTTTAATAAACACTAAATAAAATTTGCGTGTTATTACAATCTCACTTTTTAACTCCTTATTTGTCTCACATATGTTATATGCATTTATTTGCTAATTGTTTAATACGAATGAATATAAATGCAATACTTCTCTGTTCCACTGAGGTTTTACAAAATTTTGATTTTTCTGGTCCTGATGCTTAATACCTTGTCATAAATAATCAGATTTACATTTCGCTCTAGGAAATTATATACGTTTTTAAAATATTCCTTTTAATTTTACAGTCTTGGAGTATGAACAAGTTTACATAGATAACTTGCCATGCTGTGAATGTTACGAGAAATCATACATGCATAGGGACGTCATCACTCATATTTTAGTAACAAAGTTGGTATTTTAGAAATAATTACAATAATGTGCAGCAATCTTCTTTCTGCAGATCTTATTATTTAAGTTTATTGATACAGGTCAAATTTTGTGATAACCGCCAGCTGCGATGGACATGTAAAATTTTGGAAAAAACAGGAAGAATTGATAGAATTTGTAAAACACTTTCGGGCTCACTTAATGGCGATACAATCAATGTCTGCTAGCTGCAATGGTGTTCATGTATGTTCAGTCAGTATCGATAAAACTATGAAAATATTTGATGTTATTAATTTTGGTAAGCAAAATTTACGTGTAATTCTTATTTAAGAGATATTAAGATAGAGAATATATATTTAATTTATTCTATCTTGTACGTTATTTAAGATATGATAAACATGATAAAATTGGACTTTGTGCCACTTTGTGCCGAATGGGTATACTCGGCTGGTGATGCCATATCTGCTGTAGCTGTGTCTTCACAGGAATCAAATAAGATATATATCTATGATGGTCAGGGAACAAGTATACCTTTACACGTATTTGAGAAGTTGCATACTAAACCTGTTGTCATTATGAAGGTGAGTCAGTCTGTAATGGAAAGTGTATAAAGGAATATCAATGTGAATAAAATAAAAAAAAATAAATGCGTGTAATCTTTCTTTTACAGTATAATCCTGTATATGAGACATGTATCTCTGTCGATAAAGCTGGAATATTAGAGTATTGGACAGGTCCAAAAATGGAATACAAGTTTCCTAAATGTATATCGTTTGAATCAAAGTTGGATACTGATCTGTTTGAATTTGCTAAGAATAAGACTTACCCGTGTGGTTTAGCGATATCGCCTGACGGTAAACGATTTGCGTCCCTCAGCGGAGACAGAAAAGTTAGAGTTTTTAATTTCCGAACGGGTAAACTGTACAGGGTATTTGACGAGACGTTACAGAGATTCAGCGAATTACAGCAAACTGTACAGCAACTTCCAAACATGGAATTTGGACGTAGGTGAGACATTTGCATTGTATATGAAATTAAATGTAATTTCTCCAGCAATTATTACATTAATTTCTTATAGAATGGCAGTCGAGAGAGATCTGGATAAAACTGAAACAAATTTAGGAAATATTATTTTTGACGAATCTGGTTACATTATTCTATATCCTACTATGCTGGGTGTCAAAATGGTGAATCTTTACACAAATCGTTGCATTAAAATTATGGGAAAGCCAGAGAATATACGACCAATGCGGCTGGCATTATTTCAGGTATTCGATAAAAGTCTGATAATTAAAACGCCAATCATAATTAATAAATATATAATAAAAATATAAAAATATATAATTCGATAATTCGACATAGGGAAAAGCGAGGAAGACTACTGCCGCGTTAACCGTTGAGATGGAGGCTTCCGAGAACCCCACAATGGAGATGAATCGATCAGATCCAACGTTGTTTTGCACGGCTCATAAAAAAAATCGGTTCTACATGTTCACGAGACGAGAGCCGGAAGATACGAAAAGCCAAGAGTGTGACCGCGACGTATTCAATGAAAAACCCTCTAAGGAGGATATCATATCTTCTACAGAGGCCACAAATATGCAAAAAATATATGACACGGCGATAATCCATACAGCGCTTGGCGATATCCACGTGAATCTCTTTGGCAAAGATGTTCCCAGAACGGTGGAGAACTTCTGTGTGCATGCGAAGAATGGCTACTTCAATGGTCACATATTTCATAGAGTTATCAAGGGTTTCATGATACAAACGGGTGATCCCACTGGGACTGGTACTGGTGGTGAGAGCATATGGGGAAGCGAGTTTGAGGACGAATTCAAGCCGAGTCTGAAGCACGACAGACCATATACTTTGAGCATGGCGAACGCAGGACCAAATACGAATGGTAGTCAGTTCTTCATTACCTTGACACCAACAGTGAGTACAAATTCTTGAACAAAGTTTGTTAAAAATTAATCATATTCTCAAGATTTTGTTTAACATAAATATTTCACATATTATTTTTAGCCCTGGTTAGATAACAAGCATACCGTATTCGGCCGTGTTCATAAAGGAATGGAGGTCGTGCAGAATATTAGCCAGGTAAAAACAAATCCTAAAACTGATAAGCCTTACGATGATATACGAATAGTTAGCGTGACTGTTAAATAATGATATATAATAAAAAGCGAGATACATTTGTATAAAATATATTAATACATAGCTCTTCTTAATCATTTCACGATTTGCATACTGTTGGCGTCTATTCACTTCTGCGCCATTTGATATAATGATCCTCTGACAAAGTTATAAGCTCCCGTAACGCAAGTGAATAAATTGACGCTGAACAAATTATAATTCTTTGGTATGATTACCAATGAATATCTAGAATTGCATAGATTCAGATGAGTCAGGTTGATCAATCTTGTACAATAAATTAAAAATCTCAAACAAGAGATGTCTATACCTAGACCATATAGCGCCCGTAGCCATAAGACTCGCGGTTTGGCTGAGAGAAATCGTATCTACGGGTCTTTTAAGATCTCCTATACCCGCAATAACAAGGCCCCACTTAAACGTTGGCGCCCAAAAGAATACAGTAGTGGGACCTGATAAATAATTTTTTTCTCGAATTATATTTTTCGGTGAATTTCGTGGCAATCATTTTTTCTCAGAAATTTTAATTCAACACAATCGTACCTGCAGGATGCAAAAACGCGGCGCGGAATCTCTCGGGTAAAACCGAAGCAATCCTTAACATTAATCTCTGATAAGCACTGGGTGATGACATAATTTTGCTTTATAAAATTGTTCTGCCAAATTAAAAAAATATGTTTTATAATATAAAAATTATATAAAATCATAATATAGATCGTAAAAAAAGATGTAGCAATAGATAACATTCACACATATCTCGCATTTCAGAAATGACTTCATTCAGTATTAATATACTAGGTATCAAAAAGGTTTTAATCATTTATGCATTGTTATTTTTATATTTAAGTTTATGTTGCAAGTTATATAATTATTTGTGAAAATTAAGAATTACCAGGTAGCATGCTAATTTTCTGTTTCGTAAAATGCACATTTTTGATGGTTTTGCTTTCATATTTTTATTCATAGAATACTGATATCAATCGATTGGTATAAAGAAAACACAATTGTTTTCAAAAAAGATACGCGATTAAACTGCAGTTTCATGTCGATAAAATTATCTGTTATAAAGATTTGGCTTGCAATCTAATTAAAAGTGAAATACAATTAAATTTAGATAAAATAAAGAAAAATAATATAAAAATATAAAACAAAAACCAACTAAAATGTCAATAAAAATAAGGGACATGTCTTGCAAAAAGAAATCGGGATCGTGGAATGACATGGAAGAGTTAAAGTATTTGATATGTGCTATTGACTGTAGGTACGTACGATTTAATTTAGGAAATCCCAACGATCCAAATTATCGTGTATTTCATATGTAGTAGAAGAAAAACGTTTCAATGTTAGTTTCTGATAACGTAGCCGACAAAAAAAAATTAGTCGTTCTAGTTTCAAAGTGTCATAATGTTTATAAAGCAAATGCTCAAGTATTTCACCACCGCCGTCGCGCAGCATAATTCTGCCCCCGAGAATTGAAGAAATTCCTTGCGAGATTCGAGCCCGGAGACCGCCTTGCATTCCTCCATCTCGATGTTGTCCGATAACACCTGGACCTTGTTGTCCCTGGCTTTTAACACCTCCGATACCTCCGGCAGCGTTACCGCAATCATCACCGAATCCGTACTGCAATCCTTGCCGCCCTTGCGGTCCACTACCATGTTTAAACGAATAAGGAGCAAGAATTTTAAAGATGGAAGAAAACGTATAAAATTAACACATTGATTGCCATGTCTCTTACATATGAGCGACATTCAATTTCATGAAAAATTTTCAGAAAGCTAAATACGATTTCTTTCATAATTTATTTTCTTTTTGCCATAAAACATTTCAAATTAAAATATTAATAGAATTCGCAATGTTTTCTGGCATAAAATAAGTAAATTGTGAAAGAAAACATAGTTGACTTCCTGGAAATTTTTCATGAAATTATGTCATTCATGACCGCGATTGGCAATCAATGTGTTAATACATCGTACATTTATTTTAGCTTATGCCAGCTTGGAATAGGCAACGATAAGTAAGAGCAAAGAGGAAAGTCTTTCTTAGCAGAGAAATAAAGGAAAGAAATTTATTACAAATCCATATAAAACATTCACATTTTACTCGATTTTAACGGAAAGTCCATACGTTTGGCCGACAGAGTCTAATCAAAATATCGGATATCTTTTCTTTTTTATCTCTTTTCGGGAAAAACGAGCTCGATGCAGCCACAGCGATATCATAGAATAATACGGACGGTCGCGTCTCGTAGAATTGCATGATATGTTCCAAATAAAAGCGTCACCGCCATTCTTATGCAATACAAACAGGATCACATTCGTGTATCACACGCAATGAGTTCTGTCACGGCCTAAATCAGATATCGGCATCTGAAGCTATTTTGCTTACAAGATTACTTTGCTTGGTCGGTTGCGTTTGTTGATCCCACCCTCGCGACAAGAATACCACCCATATTCGCGTGCATTGCTTGAAAATTCCGATATTGGCAAACGCATTCTTATTGATCGCGTTTTATAGCAGATACGTTCTCCTTTAAGTCATTCAAATTATTTGGTCAAAGGATTCATGCATCGCAGATTTTGATGAAACAGTTTCTTTCCGTTTAGAAGATTGCTGCTACGAATTCCCGTGATTCTCTTTTAATCGAGCAAGTTTTAATCAGTACGGATCCGTATATTCGATCTATTATCGCGGATTTTCATCCCGCGAAAGATAGTTAAAATATCTGNAAATTAGTGTTTTTTTTTTTTTTTTTTTACAATTTATCTCCCAGCAAACATGACGTATTATAGTATAATTAATGGTCAAAAGTACGTATTTTTATAATCACTGATCTACAATGTACATCTTTTTTATGTGATGTTAATGTCATCTTAATTAGCTGATGCTAATCAATAAAATTTATTTTACTCTTAATGTACGTATTTGGTCGAAAATAATATTTTTCAGACAAGTCTAACTGATATCGGTATATAATATTTTAACATTATTTTTACGTTCCATTGAAATTACATTTTGGTCATTATGACATGTCACGACAAATCGACATCATATTTGCTAGGCTTAACATTCGGAGTTGTGAAGCGATTGTTCAGCAAACATGATGATATCAATTTATCTTTCTCAAGACTTTCTCATTAGGTACATACGTCATAATGACTAAACTAGAACGTCAATGGAACGTAAAAATAATGCTAAAATGTTATTGCTTACTGATATTGTCATTTAAGTTTATCTGAAAGGCATTATTTTGAAGTTATCAAAAAGACGAAAATATATATTTTTCATGAATGTGAAAAGTTAAAGTTTTAGCTGAACTTTGTATATGCAGAATAGCTTTTCTGTTACTCATTTGAATATAATATATTAAACGTATACATTGATAAAATATAGCTAAATTCCTCCATCTTTTATATTTAATTACATGTAACAAGCTGGGTAGTGATATAATTTATATTATGTAAATTACGTCACTACATACTACATATATTTGAGATAATAGACGTAATAATAAAGCATAATTAAAATGACAAAAACACATAAAAAAACCGTATATTGTAGATTACTTAGCATCAATAGTCATAAAAATACGTTCTTTTAACATCATTAATACATCATGCTTGTTAGATGACTTCCCTGTTATCAGCTGATATCATTAATTATTATTGTTATCATTAGATACTATTAGCATGCTGAATTATAAACATTAATAATCTACATTATTGGCCACATTATTGGCTTGTCTATAATTCGGAGAAGTAACGAACTTACAGTAATCTTTCAAGTAGACCGTTAGCATACATACATACATAGCACAAATACGATGTGCAACATTGAGAGATCTTTGCAGAATTTTCTTTCTGTAACGTCAGAACTAATTTTGCTCCTCAAAACTGCATTATCGCACATTACATTTCTCTATTCGCGTGAGCTTATAACAGCTCGCATATCAGATGTTGAGTATTTGCATCTCGTAAATGTAATTGTTATCACACGCTCCGTTTCATTATCGATGACTTTATTTCCGATATTATATCGCGATGTGCTGTTATCCTATTTTAACGTCACGTTATCCTCACGATGAGTCACAACTTCACGTCCGCGATGACGCGTTATGAGAAAAAATTCGTCTGAAATGGAAATATATAATAATAATAGCCATTCTCTGCACGCGCAGTTAGAAGTGTGAAGCAACGTCGAAGCTCTCATAAAATTATTACTTATGTGTTTACCACACATATACACAGTGTGCATGTTTCGTTTTAAGAGGATTACCCGATGCTCAGTGAGAAAATGCATTTTAAGAGCAAATGGAATGGAAAAAAAACATTTCGACGTTTATATTTATTTATACAATCTCATATCTAAAAGACTGTGAATTAAGAACGAAATTTTCACAATTTCTATCTCTTTCACATAAAATATTTACTACGAAACGTATTTACGCGAAATTTAGCATCTCGAATTGTATCTGCATAACTCCTAGAGGCTTTATCTGAAGCGCAAAACCCTAATATCTTTTTTGATACGTACTATCTATCGAGACTTGAAAACAGATTTTAACATTTCAGTTTTTTACTGAAATTAAGATCTTTCCCCAACTTGTTTCAAACTTGTTCTTCTTTTCAAAAAGTCACAATATTTCTGAAAAATTAAAACGCGTTAAATTCTCTCTTCACTATGTTTCAAAAAATATATTACATATCTAAAGAAAATATTTAGAAGATTCTGCTTCAGATTAATTTTTTTGGAGTTATGCTGCGCGTATACAATAAAACAAATACACATATTCGCGGCAATAAATATTTTATATGAAAAACATAAAAAAATCGAAAATTTGTTCTTTTATTTTATAGGTTTCCAGATATAAAATTATACAATAAATAAATATATATTTTAACATTGAAATGTACTTTTTATTCCGTCCCTTAAAAAAGGGAAAACTAAAACCCGATCAAAATTATATTTCCTCTCCAAACGGTCCGAATAAGCCCCTTAATCCACGTTTAGCTTTTTTGAAAAGGGGAACATATATGATTTAATTATTTTTTAAGTTTTTGCAGAATATAAAAATAAGATTAAACATAAAAGTTCAAAATAGCGCTTTTATTATGGCAAATGTAAAAAAATAAAATATTTTTATTTTAATAAGTTTATATCGAAACATTTTCAAAATCGTAAAATATATTTTAGAAAATAAATATATCATATTAGTAAGAAATACGTAGTAAAGTCCAAAAATTTTCAATCTCTGATCGACAGGTACATTATTATATTTTTCTATCATTGAGATAAAAATTCTGATAATGTTTTTATTATATATAAAGTATAAAAGTAATTCTCAATTTTTTTATATCAATGATATAATTTATGATATAATATAATCAATGATATAAAAGAATTGGAAATTACTTTTATACTTTATATATAATAAAAACATCAATTATCAGAATTTTATTTGAACGAAGCTAGTACTGTGCATTGTGTCAAACCTTTCGCAGCTAAATTCAAAAATCTTTGGATCTTACTACGAAAATAATTCTTTTATATTTCATAATTGCATTTATCACAATATTTTTTTTATTAAAATTTTAAAATTATTGAAATTTTATTAAATAATTCTTTATAAAATGAATTCCATCAAACCTTAATGATTCAATATTTACCAGAGATATAATTTTTTAAACTGGGACATATATTCCACTGGGAAAAGATTAATCGTTCGTCCTCGCTTGAATTATTTGCAAGTATGTCTCTAGTGGGGCAGCAAAAAACTTGCGTTGCATTTCGATAAAAGAGCTTCGTTTTAATGTTGAAAAGAACGGCGTGATCTATTATTTTTCTGCGCACGAATACAAAAGCCCTGAGGTCTTGTTTCCTTCGCGCGCTACTCTCCATCGGTACGTGTTACGGTCGTGAATTTCTTTGTATTTCAATTTGAACCAGGCATTCCGAGAATTTGCTCGATATTCTTCGCGTTGTGTACCTCGCGTTACCGATTCACCGCGTAGCCTCCTGTGTCAGATACGTTTACTCGACTACGTCGCACGATTCCTCACCTATTCGCGAAGATAGCACACGTATTTGCGGACCGAAGAGCGACACTCTTGGCCGCGCTCGATATCCGCTGAAATCACTTTCCTTTCTTGCGCCGTGCACGAGGCGCCATACGAGAAGAACGTTAGAGAACGAAGAGGTTCTCGCAGCTCTTGGTTTTCCTCTTGAAGCCGAGTAGATGCTTCAGGATTCGCCTGCGGTACTTGCTACGACGGCGCCTGGTCGCTTGGTCCCGGCTACGCTGCGGATTCAGCTTGATCTGTGCCAGAATGCCAACCAGGAGCTCGTCCACGTGATGGGCCAAACCCGAAGAGGTTTCGATGAACTTGCAACCGCAACTGTTCGCCAGTCGGCGGCCAACTGTCGGCAGGAACGGTGGACTCGAATGTCATACAAGCAATTAAAACTTCAAACTTCCTTTAGACAATTTCAAATTTCAGAATAAAATTCCATTTATAAGTTTACATGCTGCGTACTTTGATGCAGGTGCACTCCAAAATACATTTTATGTATTTCATGCTTCATTTTTTAAACGTTTTTCATATCGAGTCCACTTCAAACGATCTGCAATTCGTACGTATTCTCAATAAAATTCTACTTACAATTTCACATACCGTGTAATACGAAAAACGTTTAAAGAATAATAATATGTATAAAATATCTACATATGTTAAAATACGTTGCATATAAATTTGTAAATAAAAATCTATTCTAAAATTTTATATGAATATTATATGTAAGTCTAAATTTAATAGGAAAAAGATATAATAGAACGATCTGGAAAGTCCGCTTAAATATATCTTTTTCCTGTTAAATTATATTTTTATTCTATAAAACAAATATAGATTTGTTAAACGTTTTTTTTTTTTATGAAAAAGCGTACGCTAAAATTACATACATTTAAATATACGATATACAATATAATAAAGGAATTTTCATTGAATCGAGTTTGAGAACCAGATTTATTATATTTTTCTCAACGACTCCGATCGGCAAACGGTTCGCGGATCGTGATTACATAGAAAAAATTGATACGAAATCAATGTACTCACCCACCGCCGGGACTTCTCGCTTTCTCTCGAGGTCCACTTTATTGCCAACCAAAATGACACCGTGAGTCGCCGTATAATCGCTCTTCCACAAATAGAGCAGCGTCTCCTCTGCCACCTTTAAGCTTCTTCTGTCCACCACCGAGTACACCACCACGTACACGTCCGGATTGTAAGATGAACAAAAGGTCTCGACCTCAAAAAGATGAAGGTGGGGAAGAAAATGGGGGAAACTTGCGGAAAAAATGTCGATTAAGGAACGAAAGCGATTCACCTTTCATTTTCCCCGCTGAACAATAAATTTCATCGTTCGTATAACGTAACGCAATATCGCGATAAATGGAAACCAGGGAGAGAATACTGTAACGTTTAAAGGAGCATTATTTATTTTGCAATAGCTCACATATCTATGTTTCATTTTTTTTTTAAACTCTACGGTCCAATAGTTGACCACGCAAAATGTTTTTTTATACATATATTTATAGTTATCGTTTTATCATATCAAGCACCTACATAAGAACCTTCTTCCGATTCATTTTGATAAATACGAGGAAATAATTCACTTGGATGCTCTTCCGCGTTATTGACCCTCTCGAGTCTGTTGGTCTCCTTTACTTGATAAAAGAACACCTACATTTCTTAGCTCTCTCCCTCATTTACGCGCATCACATCGTGTTATATACGACGATTTATATTGGGATGTACCCCGTGGGTTTACGCCGACATCTAATCGACAATAATAGAGTAAACTCGATAAAGGTGACGTCGTGTTATAACTCTATTTACGAGAGCGGCGAATAAGTTCCTTCCGGTATCCGACAGTTACTCATTTAATGTAATTTGTTGGGTAATTGACCCCTCGATGCATCACTGTGACGCTCCGGCATCGTGCTATTTTTGCTATACGGAAAAACATCGCATTTTACTTACTGACATCTCTGCGGCGGGATGATCAATGATTTCTAATTCCGTCTCCTCGCCATCAAGCATCACGGATACATTCTTCTTTCCGTACTCCTCGTCTGAAAAAAATGCAGCAAATCGACATTTGCAATATCGTCCGACTATCAATCAAACCCGCACGTTATCGGTATTTCCGAATACATGTAAATGTGTGTAATTAAAAACAAAAACTGATGATTAATGTCCTCGCTTCAAAAGTAATGTTTGGGTCCAAAGATAACGTGCATCATAGCGCATCATACTTGATTCTTTTTTTTTCTCGCGCCGCTAGAAACGTGGCTTGGCCTTCATTAAAAGTATATGCGCAGATGTGTTTATCCGAAGGGACAAATCTAATTACACCGAAACGACAACAAGGCAAAGAAGTTTCATAGAACTTTCGTTGACCGTTCTTTTCAGAAGAGTCATTATCTAGGTTGAACTCTTATCGTCAAAGCGGACCACCGAGAGGAATATATTGCTTCTTTCGTATACAGAAATATCGATAATGCTCTCTCTCTTTTTTTTCCCCCTCTTTCAAGATACTTGGTGAAAAATCGATACAGCAGGGGGTCTACTTTGAAAGCTCGCGCGAAGGTACTCACGATGAGTACCGATACTCGCGGCGAATTCGCAAGCATGCGATTTCAATAAAATCGATCACAAGAGAGTGACCTCGACAGCGGAAATACGACGGAAAATATCGTACATACATACGTATATGCATTATCCAACACGGTAGAAAGACAAAGGAGAAACAGGAGAGACAGAGACGAGAGCAACCAGAGCATCTTTCTTTTCGGGTCAACAGCGTACGGTGTGTTGTCTTCGTTGTTTCCGTTCAAGTGTCTACTGTACCAGATGAACAGGGATTTCACCAAGCGGTATTCAATATCGGGAGAGAAAAAGAGAGAGATAGAGAGATAGAGAAAAATGTTGGTGTAGGAAAAGATTTGATTGATGTAAAATACTTTGATATTGGAGCTAGGTAAATCGTAAAGAAAGCTCTGCATTTCTCATTCGAACGGCTGGGATAAGAGCTGTTTATCGTCGTGGAAGTACTCGCTGCAAGATGAGTGAATTTTAATTATAATACATATTAGTTTATAGCTCATTGAAAGGGCGAGTGAGCGACGTCGAGCGTCGAGTCCGCAGGGTGAGACAAAAACGCAGCATCAATGCGTCACGGACAATTCATTACAAGCGAAAATTGCTTCCGAACTCTCGTGCTCTCGTGCGAATTAATTGGCCTGGCTGGACTGCTAAATTACAGGTTATTACTATATTGTTGTTTGTGCGTGTAAGCGTAATGAGAGAGTCGCTTACACGCAACGTTTCTCACAACACGATTGGGTTTTGTCCTCGCATTGTAACACCGATCGCGGTGATTGATTTTGACCAGTGACAGCGCAAAAAGCAAAAGTTTCGCAAAAATAAGAATATCTTATCATTCTTTGCACATAAGAGAACATAAGAAAATGTGGTTTGAGAAAATAAAAATTCGAGCTGCAGATGGAAACCGCAAATGCAAAAGGTTAAAAAAACATAAGATGCGACTTGCATACCAAATTAACTTCTTCGATACCGTACGCGAAAAATAATTAACGTTGTGTACGTGACACGAAGAAAATATTACACTATAAATTACGTAGAAAATATTTTTCTCCTTATATATTTTTTAAACCTAATTAATTCTAAGAATAACGATATTCAATTGACAATTAATTGTATGTATAATACATATATTTTTACTAATTATATAAAAAGTTCTGAAAGTTATTCATATGTTTTGTTAAATCATGCCACGATATATGAAATAATATATAAAAACATGCCACTACTGTAATCAATCAAATGTTTGTAGAGGAGAGTTGCTTCAGTTACTGAATGCATACTGAGCATTAATCATCAATATTTTATATTTTTACTTAATATAAGCAACATTTAGTGATAAAAATATAAAATATATAAAAAAATGTAATAAAGTAATAAAGACAAAAATTTAACAGATTACAATTTGTTTTGTCTATGCTAATAACATTTAAAAAAATCTGGTAGTAAATCATTTCTTATATTTTTGAACATTTTAATTCATAAATTCGATACTTTCAAAAACGATACGATTTAGAAGATCTACAGCTTAAATCATGTTGCAAAAAGACTTAGAATAAATTAATAATTTGATATTGGTAAAAGATTAAACATTGTAGTAATAGATACATCAAATATCAAGCCACAATTTTTAACTCTTAATTGCGTACAAATCAGTAATTGAAAATTATCAAATGGGAAATATAATAAAAAATAACTTAAGTAGTATGCAACTCTCCTCTATCTTGAGAATTATTATATTAATATTTTAATTATATATAGAGTTACAAAAACAGTAGAAAATATGTAAAAGTATAATTAAATGTGCATTCAGATTATAAGATTTGTCCTTATTTTAGAATCTTGCTGTTTCAAATTATAAAATATTCTGAACATTTGAGCGATAATCCATTTGTAAAATGCACATAAATTTTTTGGACTATAAATTATATCTATTTTTCAGAATAACATAAAAACTTTATTATAACTTCTACTATAATACGCTATTCGTGCGGAATAATTTATCGGAGGCATAATCGAACAATTAATTGACACAATCAAATCGCTTTAAGAGAAATGTTCGTTTCACATAAATATATGTACCGCTAACGTTTTACCCAGCAGATTAATTAATTCCATTTAATAGAAGTGCGCGATATCGTGAACAATCCAGCACAGCTCGCGACGAGTGCTACATAATTAAATACGAAATAGTCGCGAGACGATCATTTACTATGCACAGAGTTCCAGAGGCAATGTCCATCTGGGAGTAAACATCCGAGGATGTCTCTTTCGAAAGCAGAAACGGAAACAACGTCAATTTCCTGTGCCAAGATAGAAAACCTCCGGTTGAACGTTGGCTGTGCGATTGAAAACGGCCGTCTATCTCTTCGTGAAAGGAAAGTAATCATCATTTTTCCTTCTTGATCTGTGGGTTTTAATCGCGCGAGTTTTGTGGGTGTGTGTGTGTGTGTGTGTGTGTGTGTGTATATGTATGGTCTCAGAGAACTGTGTGCGTAGTCCAATTTCGCGGTTAATTGAGATCAAATTAATTCTTCCGGGGTGCCGAATTATATCGAAATTAAATGGCAGGAGGGGGCAATGTAAAGACATGTGCTTACCGAGAGAAGCATCGTAAGCGCAAATGTAGTCGCTCGTAGTGAATTGTGCAGTTAGGGCAGTTTTCCCGACTTCTGACGCGCCCAGCATGCCCACTTTATACGTCGCCACTTTCTCGCCAGCTTCCTCTTCTGTCTCCATGCCGGAGAGCTGCGAGGCCGAACTGAAGAGAAAAAAAAAGAAGAGCGTAACTCGGCGAATGAGATATTACGTTCAAACGAATTACGCGAGAATTTGCTTCTGGAAATTCTATCAGTACTTTATCCTGATCATTTGCAATTACGACTACGGTACTCATCGTCATTATGATAGACACGTGCGATTAAAACGGCTCTCTTTCATTAAAGCAACAATGTCGACAATTTTTGTTACATACGAAGTTTATTCAGAAAATGTCCGACGTGATCTTTATCAAGCTCGTCGCGATTACCACGAGTTATATATCAAGCGGTCTTATTTTTCACAATCCTGCAGAAATGTTGTGCATAATAGTAATTTACGTGAAAAATACGCTAGAATGATTACACGTCATTTTTATCAAAATTAAGATGAGCTTCTCTACAAATATCAATTCTGTTTCATATTTAGAAATTTAAGAATAATCTTTCGTCATTAGCATAGTTATTGAAATATTTTGTTATACCTTTTTTTATGTACTGTATTGTATGTAACATAGTTGCATACAAATGTCTTTTGTATTCTTCTATATTTTTATATCATATATAATTATATATAATAATGATATATATATATATATATATATATATATACGTATAAAATTTGATACGTTTATTTACATAAAGATCTTTTAACTTGTTATGAAAAAGTCTTTTCCTTTCTCCGTTTTACTTTTATTGCATATCATTTCCTAAGAAAATAACCGGTACAAACTATCAATCGATACAAAATAAAATCAAATGGAGGAAAAGCATTAGACATATTTTCTTTTATTTTTTTGTTTAAAATTAAACAAATACATGTGATTTGAAAAGAGAGAACGGAAGGAGAAGGAATATAATAGACTTGTAAATCTATAACTCTTAATGGCAAGACAAAAGTTAACGTGAACGCGTAGTAATGTAATATTCAGATATAATGACACTACAAAATCTCTATTTATTCTTTCAAGTTTGCTTTTCTGAGAAAACCAGAGGAGAGCTTAATTTAAATTATGTTGCGTTGTCAGCACACGCGTGTGGCACCTTTAAGCCATACATTCCCATCCGCCTCAATCCTTTCCGACTACCCCTCGTTGGGGAAGCACTCTGCGGGATTACTCACAGTCGCATGTTTCGTTAGTCCGGGACGATCTCTCGGAGGATTTGACGGCATTAAAAATCGTGTCGGTAAATGCAATGTGGAAAACGAAAAAAGAGAAAAAGAGCGAGAGAGAGAGAGATCTAAATTCTAATTCGGCCTAAACGCGATGTAGATTGCCTTTAATCTCTTTTAACCTGACATGGGGGCCAGAGACAGTTCTCTTTATGACTGATTCTCCGCCCACTCAGGATGCAGTCTATGCACCGTGTAATTATCCGTAGGCAATTAAGACGCCTTCAAGCGCTTGTGCAATCGCGATTACTTCGCGTGGTGCTCGTACGACGAGTTAGCGAGTAATCGAGTGATCGAGTACCTTACTGATAATCGCGGACGAGGCAAAGTGGAAAACGACGTATCGAATCTGCTCGCAAGTATATAGCGCAAACAAGCGTAAATAACCATCCAGGAAGATCAACGTGAACATCCGGGATGATTAACCCGAATAGAAACCGGTGATAAATTTATATACTTTCGACAAATTTGACAAATTCGGCTTCCATAAAAGGAAAGTAGCTTCCACAAATAGTTTTTAATTTACACATGCATTCTGCGTGTTTAATCCGATAGATGCAAATTCTCTCGTGAAAGCGAATAATAAGCATTAAACATGTACGTAATAATTTCATATAAATTATTAATTAATGTAAATAATTATATATTAATTGTTATACTTAGTTTGTCTATTATATAACACGTAATTATTTCATTAATTAATAGAGATATAAGAACTTTTAGCAGATATAAATTATTTTATTCCAAGAATTTATACAAGTTTATAATGACAATAATAATCTTGTAATACTATTAAAATAAATTATATAAGATATTTCTGAGCTGAATAATGTCCATTTAATTAATTTTATTTTTTAAAAATTCTATGAGGATATTGAAATAAGCTAAATAAGATAAACATCTTTAATTCAATCATTCATAAACATAAAATACATCTTCCATATAAAATAAACAAAATAAATTTGAAAATAACAAAGAAAACTAACTTTTATCTTCTAAATCAATTTAAAAAATGATATTTAAATGATTATTAATCACAGAAACAAAATTCCTTAGTTTATTCTACATCACAATTACCTTCAGTTTTTAATTCATCTTTTGATATTTGGAAGTTTCTAGATACATTTGGGTAGAATTTCAGCTTCTCAAAAGTTAGCAGCATGAAAGTTGTTCTTTGATATCCATGTACAAGCAAATAATAATAGCCATATCAAAGACCATATAAGTGAACTTTATTTAACGAGTATGCTTATAAAAAAATATTTATTCTCCAAACAATCGATATAAATTATTTTCTCCAGTTACAAAGTTGAATAATATTATAATGTTATAAACCATAAACTATAAAATGATGTATATAATGTATATATGTATAATATGATTTTTCTAAAAATGTCGATATACCCACTTGGTCACAAAATTTTAGTTTCACTGAGCAAGTGCTTTGCCGTCGGTTCCAATTTCCTGACTCTTTTTCTAATTTTTATGACTCACCTTTTAAGCGTATACTTTAAGCGTGAAACACCGTTTTTAAGTGATAAATTCAAGAGTTGATTTTATTTAGTGCTGGACTTTACTCAGCTCAGGTATCTTATATCATTCCATTTAAAAAACTGTAGGATACTTTTAAAATATCTTAAAGAAAAGAAATGATATACACGTATGATACAAATTTGTATCACTGTGTAAATATGTAAAGATAAATATATTTAATTATTAAATAATTATCTTGTATAACAAATTCGCTACTTTTATTTACATAAAGACTTTTAACTCATTACACTCATTACAAAAAAATCACTCATTTGCATATTGTTTCCCGATGGACATAAATAGAAAGTCGTATCTGTCCCACGAGGGACCTATGTTTTATGTAAAGTCATGCGAGAGAAAACATTTGATGTATTTTTCTTTGTTTCCTAAACCGTCAACCCCGGCTTGCGACGAAGCCCTCGAAGGAGAAAATAAACAACCTGAGCTTGAAGTAGAGATGAAAATGCGGAGCATCACGTCCACACTCCACACGTGTACAATGTGGAAGATTATTTTCCAGAGTGTCTCCCCCCTCCCCCTCTCCTCTTCTTTTTATTCTCTCTCTGTCTTCGCGGTCACACGTATTATACTTTTACACGTTATATTTATGTGCAGGTAACCATAGAGACGAAAGCGTCCAATTATAATGTTCAGGCATTGAGCTTTAGCCGCGGCACCTTTATAGCCCTCGTTATTATTATTCGCGAGCGATAGCACGAAAGAGAATATAATTATCTTCGTTTAATCTGGCGGCGGCTCTCCTCTTTAATAGCTGCGAGTTGCAAGCGTATCGAGGATGTAGTCGTTACACCGGACGCGGATTTCGATGCATCGCGTATTGCAATTTCACAATCATAGCTACGAAACGAAACAAGTCGTTCATTTATCCAGCGTTATATATGCAATTATTTGCCGAGTACTCTGGGATATTTTCAGGATATATAATTCCAGAGGAAATGTCTGATCCCAAGTCAGAATCTGACCGCGCGTACCGGGTAACGAGCGGATCGCTGTTATAACCGAGATTTATCGTGCACTTTCGGCGTTCTGTTTACCCTCACCTGAGTAATCTACCCTCCCGGGTGCTGCTGCAGCTAGTGGAGGAGGTGACGCTGTTGATGCTCCTGCTGCGGCGTGTCTTCAACGAGTCACCCAAGTTGTAAATCCCGTTCGCCGTTATAGAGAAAGATCGGAGTCTGTAATACTCAATCCCGTCTTCGATCTCACTCTCTTCACCTCCCGTTGCGCCACCCCCGCGTCTCGTATCGGCCAGCATCGGCTGCAACAAATAATAATCAGTTCGTCCAATCCTCCCTTATTCGAGTCTATGTCTGTCTAATCTCGACGGATAAGCAAATTTTCATCTGAAAGATGAAAGATTAGAAATTGTTGCAAGTTCACATTCTGATTTTTCAGATTTTTAATTTTCAACGATAATATGAAAATGTAGACCGATATGTAGATTGCCGAAAACATTAGACTACTAATTAAAAGTGAGCCTTGTTCGATCAGAAATAACAGCATGACCGAATATGCTTTATCTTTAATTAATTATCTAAAAAAATTTTTGTTCAGTGAAGTGTTCCGAGCGTTGTACGTTCCAATATACAAATGAGAGACAATTTCTAATACACTGAGAATAAATAATCCCATCATCCACAAATGTCATCATTAATCAAGAGATCCTGCGTTGCGCGTGATATCTCGATGCGATTTGTCGACACGTTCATTGATTGAATTATGAGCTACATCCCTACATGACGTAAATCGATGTATAAAGTTCTGTAAATTTTCCGGAGTGGCGTGCGCGCCGTCGGCATGGGCATATGGCATATGCTCGTTTCGTCGTCCTTTATCAACTGCGAAACGGGATGGAAAAGCGGCAGAAATACGCGACGCGTGCCATATTAGGGTCGCGGCGAATCCTAACGCGTTCGCTAATCGATGCGAAACACATTCGGTGACATAATCGTCGTGTATTACCGTCATTCAGCCCGTCTATTTGCGGAAACGCAGAAATTTAACTGAATGTCAATTCGAGAACGTCGACAGTTTGAATTTTGCCTCATATCCTCTTCCTCGGTCAAGTTCATTCCATTTTTTTTTTTTCACGGTTGCAACGTGAAGCTTGTGACACAAATATCGACCTCGCCGCTCGCCGCTTTACGAAAGTCGCAACATTAATCTTCTCTCGTATTTCTCGCGACGAGGAATTAACATCGATCATGTTTTCATTATGTCGAAGAATCCTCGTGTATATCCGAATTACATCGCAACTTCAATTTGTTGAATCCTAAGTCACTTAACAAAACAAGAAGTTCTGACCGAAAGTTCTGACGAAGATAAAACGTGAGAACCAAATTGGTTGCCTCGATCTAGATAGTATTGAATTGAAAAATATACATCTATATATAATATTATATAACATTATATAATATTAATATAGTAATAAAATGTGCGAGAGGTTATAAGTAAATTTATAGAGAGCGCATAATTTATAAAAGCGCATAATGATTATAAATGCATAAATTCGAAACATGTAATTTCGTAACGAATATTACCTGGATAATTAAAATTGATTAAATTGTATTGGGAAACTTTTGCTATAATATCCATAATAACTCCACTAAAATTTTTTATCATTGTAGCACGAAGATAATTTATTTCACGACACACTGAATTCACGATGGAAGCACCGAGTTTCGCAGATCTTGGAAAAAACGCGAGGGAAGTTTTTAAGACGGGTTATCACCATGGCAAAGGGCTTTTCAAGTTCAGTGTCAAAACTAAATCTGCCAAACGATTCCAGATAACGAGTGACGCAACGTTGAACTTTGAAGTCTCGAAGGTTTGTCAAAAATTATTATTCTCTCATTCTCAGATCTTAGCTTCTCTTATGGGAAAGTAAATTTTCGGTTATTTTATCTACGTTAATAGCATCGCTCAATATTTATTTATTATTTTATCGATTATTCGCGCGTGGAAAGAGCAAACAAGAGATGCGCATCGCGCTGCTTATTTCATAAAAAAATTTTGCGTGAAAATGTAGCTGAATCAACTATTTCAAGCGGCAATATTTACATTTAATTACATATCAAATTATGCAGACGATATATGCGTGCCACTGAATTCGAATTCGCAGCAACTGTTGCTTTAAAAACGAAAAAAACAATGATGGATTTTTATGAGTGTTTTGCAGGAAGTGCGCTTATGTAGCAATATTTTAATGGGCATAAAATATTTATTAGTTTATCAGCATTAATAAATTCGATAAACACCGTTTGTCTGTTAAATCGCACGTATGATCGATTTAAATAAGAGTGAGAGAATAATAATATATATATCTAAATAACAATATGAAATAACGTGTTAGAATTATATAAACTGATTACTCTAGTATTATACTTGACGTAGATTACTCTCAAGGCCAGGTAGAAAATTGAACAATTTATTCATAATGGATTGATGACAGTTAAGTGGTTTAATGGAAACGAAGTACAAGGCGAACGCTGGAGCTCTACTGTTAAAATGGACGACCGAGGGTGTGCTTTTCCTGGGATACGAGTTTAACGGGCTGCTAATGAAAGGCGTTGATTTGCTCTCCGAGTGCTCTTACAATCCGGAAACGGCCGCGAAAAGCGTGAAGGTCGGCTCAAAGTTCGCCAACGAGAGGATTAACGCACACTGCGAGATCTGTTAGTTTACTTAGATGTAATTAACTTTATGCATCGAAAACCGCATTCCTCTCGCGTTTGAGCCGCATATGATCGGGGCTGATTCTCTTGAATGTTAATCTCTTCATCGATAACACTCGCGAACTTGCCGGGCTTCCTTGTGAAGCATGCGAGCAGCAAAATTCGCGTAACAAATTCATCCTCTATTTATAAAGTTTTGCAAGGTAACGGCTTTGGCCAGGTCGCTGCTTGTGCGACGGATAAAAGGGCTTCATATATTGTGTTCGTATATTCCCGCCCAAGGGACGAAGAAGACTAATTATACCCCATAGTCCAAACCTTTCACCGACCTCGTCGAGAAAAATAGTATCAAAATGAAATTATGTCACTGAAGAGACATCTTTTTTACATGTACGATTGAACATTGCACAAAATATGCATATTTATAATATTAAATGTACAAAGCGTGGGTTCTATATCTCTCTTTACACAAAATCAGTGTACTTCCTAATATTATGAAATACGAGAAGCATTTCCGTAATGAAATACTGCGTTCGCAGAATATTTAACATCGGTTATAAAAAATTACTGGAGCATCGAGTTTTCTACCTCTCTTTCTCC
>QKQZ01055426.1:0-15886 GCA_003595255.1 Solenopsis fugax | reverse complement strand
GGCGCGGCACGACGCGACGCACAAATCGCGATGCTGCGTGTCTGGGGTGCGCTCCGCGTGCGGTGTTCAAGTCGTCGCTATAAATAACCGGACGCGGATAATCGCCATATGGCCATGCATGCAGCGAACCACTGACCGTTTCTTCGTAGCACTGACGATGCCTCTCTTTCAATTTCCTGGTAAGAGTCTATTCGTCGAGAGCTTTTCACCCGAGACGCATGAATTGCGCATTGGCATTTCCAGTTTCTTGAAACGCAGAGATCGAAAATTCTTTGAATCGCATCTGTCTAATCAAACTCTAATCAATTCTAATAACTTCTCCATAGTTGTAATTTCGTAACGATCAACAAATGAGATTTATTAAAAGAGAAGAAAGTCCGAAAAAGACTTTGGTTCATGTTCATTGATATGGTTGAGAGGGTGAACAACCCGATAGAAGAGCGTGTGGCGTGGGCAACCCTCCTAGTTAAAACACTGCCAATAAAAAGATCCCAGCGGGACCAGTTGGCAACCGCCCATCGCGACATTGTCCTTGCCGAGTCTTTTTTTTTTCACGATCCCGTAATCGAGCGGGCGCCCTAATGGCAAGGCATAATCGTGGCTTTGTGGCATCTAACCGAGCATTAACGCTAAAGAGAAGTAAGAAAGGAACTCGCGCGCGCACATGAACGTGCTCGTGTACGGTCGATTCGGATTACCCGATAGATACTCGCGCCGGTTTGCTACGATCGAGCAGTAAATGCAATATAATAAGCGTACGATAGATTAAACCGCTTCGTGCTACCCTTCTGTATAGCAGTTTCGCTTCACTAGCACGAGCGAGCATAATTAAGGCGAGCGTACAAAGAATCCCGGCCGCATCCGTGTTGGTTAATTCGCATCGACCTTTAACTCGCGTACGTACATAGGCATATCGGCTAAGGTAATGGCCGTTTCGTGCGATACCATTCTGTCAGAAATCCGAGGGGCTTTGTCCCGAGTCACGAAACGCAAGGATTAAACTGAACAGCGCGCCGTTAATGCGACTGTGCGAACGGCTCGTTGAGATTGACGCTCCTGGTTTCATAGTATGCGTGCTGTAAGAGCGTGTGCGTGAGCGCGTAACGCGCGCATCGGCGGGCGCGAGAGTGCCCATAAATCGGCGCCGAAGGGGTTCGGCATCAACACGCGTTATCCAAGACGCGATATTTTACGCCCTCTCGGAATTCCGCTATTACAAACATTTTGCATTATTCCGGTAAAATTCTTTTTCGAGACGGTAAAATCGAAGCGAAAGCTAATCCAGTACACAGAAATGAGTTCAGCGGACGAAAATAGAATCGTATGCGCGAAAAGGTTCTGACAATGACGAACGTCTATTATTAATCCGTGTCACTTCAATTAAAAATGTGACTTTCCTAATTTATTCAATAAACGATACTCACTCGTCATTCGATGTCGCATCTTGCGAGTTTGACAAGCATCACTTTATGCTAAAATTGCACCATAGCGCAAGGAAGATGCCTAACAGCTCCGCGCAACTGTATTTGTCGGAGGCGCAGGAAGAATATTTTATGCTTTACGGCGCCAGCGTCGTTGAGGTTTTGCCGGATAAAAAAAAGTGTCAGCCCGCTGGCTAAATCAGAGCTCCGAGTGCATTAAACTCCGAATTACCACAAATAGAACTTTAACCGCACATGCCCATTATAATGGCACCCCCTGCTGAAGATGTATTTACGTACTAAACCGTCTTCTGGTGGCTCACGCTGAGTCGTCGGAATTAACATCTGGCCCCAAAAACGCGCTACTCGGTTCATTGGATCCCTTTTTCTCATTCTTATAGACTAACTGTTCCGCTAGAAACACTCTTGATTATTTATAGATGAATGCACACATTCTCGCTCTTAAAATGGTGTAATTATTCCTAGGTATTAAAAGACGAAAAGTTGAGTGTTATTAGGCAGTAGAGAAAATTATATTATAATTTTCAAACAAAGAAGCAGAAAAATGTCCACCACGGTCGTCGAAGGGATTACCTAAAGTTTTTCTTGATTTATTGATATTTTCTTCCCGTCCGCAAAGGAAACACTGTGGCAGCGTGTGTTGGAGACAGAATGATTTTGAAAGTGGTTTTACATGTAAATTAGGTCTATTAAAATATCAGAATATAGTTTAGCCGACATTTAAAAACACGAGGGCTGAGGCAACTCTCTATCCGTCAAATCGTAAGCCGCTCCGAGCTATTACGTGCGTGCGTGTTTCTTCATGAATTATTAGAATTAATGAGCTCGTGCACACATTGCTTTCTTTCTACAATGTGCGAAGGCCAGTCATAAATATGCCAGCGGGGAAATTTCGGAGTAACAAAGCAATGTTATTTTTATGCCGTATAATTTAAGTCATTTACGTATTTCATGTAAATGCTGTAATTCAATATAATATAGAATTAAGCTTTTATAGAAATTTCTTTATCATTGACGAATATAATAGTATTTGCGAAAGTAAAGAGTTTGACTTTTTTTGTGAACATGCATGAAAAATCGACAGAGATAGGGCTAAAAGAAATAATGTATTTGCAATTTGCACAAGCAGCAAATAATCGTTGCTCTTGGGCAGCAGCGTGTGAAACGACGGATAAGTGTAATACCTCACACTTGACACGCCGAGTTTGCCGCAAAACTTTCTTACCCGGAATGATTTCCGAGTCGATAATCGATGAAGATTCTCCGGCGGAAAACAGAATAGCGTTGCTGTAAAGCGAGCTGGAAGTGGGTAAAGTTGTAGAACGAAATGTTATCGTGCGCCGGATTGTCGGCAGGGGTTGAGCCGAATGAAGGGGAAGCCTTGAATGGGGAAGCCAACGAGAGCGGGAGCAAGGGTGGCGAGAAGAAGAGGAAAGAGAGAGAACGAAGAAGGATGAAACGAAAAGATAAAAGAAGGAGATTCATTTTCTTGACCTCGACAACAAATATAGCGATCCTTGCGATCTCCGATTGTAATTTTCTCGAATTAATTCAACAAAGAAAATTCTCACTGCTCTTTTTTCTACAATAACAATCTTTAATAGTTTAATCGCGACAATAAAACAATTGTTTAATCTGTCTCTCGACTAATTTTTTAATTAATTAAAAAAGAAATATCGTAAAAAAAAAAACGAGAAATATTCAATAATTTTTTTATGACATAATGTACGTTGTGAGATTGTTGAATATTTTTCAATTTTGTACGTGTAATATGTGGAAAACTTTAAAACAAAGCCTCGCTGAAATTCGGCATCGTTTAGTCAAGATGAAACGCCTCGCTTTCTTTGTGTCGATTCCAAAGCGCCAAACTCCAACGATATCGCGAGTCAAGTGTTTCCTTTGGGATTTTCTGCTTTCAACTCTCTGCGTCTATTCCCACCGACAATGATTCGCTTGGCCAACCTCGACTATCTCGCTTCCACTTACGGTGGCTAGAATTTACCGCTCTCCCTCTCTTCCTACTCCTCCAATCCTCTCTCTCTCTCTCACCAACCCTCCGTGTTCCCGAGGCGGCAAGCAAAGAACTCTCCTACCCTCGGGCAGCTCACACTGATTTTCCACCCTCGTCACCCTTCCCGTCCACCACCATCACCCCCTCTTCCTCCACCTCTGCTTCTGCCTCCTCTCCACCCCCAGAGCTCACGCCGTCACTCGTAGTCACGCCACCAACACGTGCTCCTGTTTACCTCTCCGGTCATATGGTCGGGGAGATGACGCGATGCAACGACATTGCCGTTTAATCACAAAAATATCTGCCAACATATCTCGCGCGATCGAAAAAGTTCGTACAGATCGAAAATATTATAAAAATTGTTTCGTAAGAAAGAAGTAAGAATAATATAGAGACGTAGATATATATATATTAATGAGGACAAGTGTGAAAATTCAATATTGCAATCTCATTACTTATGAGCCATTATGAGATCTGTTATTGGATTTTATTCTGGGCTACTGTGTACACAAACTTCGATTACCTAATTTAGTATACTTGACGTAGCATTATACCCAGATTGTCGATAAATAACATTATTTCTCAGACAGTTTATGTAGCAAAATGAGTTATTTCCGCAGCGATTGTGTCATCGCGCAATAGATTATTGCTTTGACATATATATCATTCAAAATCAATATCGTTTCCTTTACGAATGCGCCACTAACTTTTCGATATAAATTGAGAAACGACAAGTTACTTCATCAAAATCTCGGAAAATTATTAATTAATTAGTCAAATATTTCCGAATTCTGTTATATATTCCTCTTAAAATAAAGCTATAATCTCTTCTCTCGATTTACAAAATTTAGCTTTTATTTTTAACATCTTAGTAACTATAGTACATGCACTCAGAATAAATTATGTCGGACATCTTAAAAATAGTTTATATCACGTTCCTGCTAATCATGATAATTACTCGTGTAATACTGTGTCTCTCATCAGATATAATATCCACGTATTTCTCCGCATTTCTCCACAAAAGACAGTGAAGACTAAGAGAATCCTGCACGACCGCATTACATTTACGTGCTCGGCCGATCCCTTAATTAGCATTTCCAGGTCACACACTTGACGTAGACGCGAGTATACGCGAGCGCGCATAATTATCGCGCTAATTATTAGTACGTAGCTAAGTATCTGGATGAAATTATCACCGAGTTGAAGTGAAGCATAGAGAACGAAACGCCGTTTTCGATCCCCTGCCAGCAGAATTCCCGCGTGACCAAGCTTTGGGAGAGGAACTTCCTTAATTACCGAGATTAACTTAATGATATCGAAGCAACGATTATCGCTCACGAAGCACGCAATTATCGCGTGTGGCGATATATGCACGGCAATGGAAACGGACAGATCTCAGGGCTGACTTCTCCCTCATTTTTTCTGCTAATCGTTCTACGTCTTAATGATCGAAGTCTTAACCTCTGTCTATCTTTTATTAATGTACTAACATTAAACATTAACAGACGCGGGGAAAAGATTCTATCATTTTGAAAAGATTGTATCCAATTGTTTTTTAATTGTCTCTTAAAGTTACGACATGAAATACGCAAAATGTGAAATTAATTAATTTCCATTCCCGTGTCTGTTCCCGAGGTCGATCTAAACGCGCTTACACGCGTGTGCATGTGGTGCATGCGCAGGCGCGTCCGTACACGCGGCTAATCGGTGTGCGAATGTGAGACTACACACGTGCAGCCGACCGGGCGCGCATTTAGAAGATCCGTCTAATTACCGAGATTAGCCTGAGCTTATAATAAGCAGGAGCGAACTCGTGCCTGACACTCACCTGAGGCGATCTGTGACTGATGTATTTGGGACGTCGTCCTGACGTGGATTTATTTAACGGTTGTTATTTATCTCCGCTACGGTGCAATTCCGTCGCGGTCGTACCGATCTTTGCCGATCAGCCGTCTGTCTTGTCCTCGTTCCTTCTCCGATGCCGCGTTTACACCCAGTTGACCCGTCTTAATTCCCTTGGAGAGCTCCTTCTGCCGCCTCCTCACCTCGCTCGCGAGTTTCACGATCTTCCGGTAATTTTCCTACAGCGAATATTAACAAGTCGTTCTGAGAGAAGTGGCGGATCGACGTCGAG
This sequence comes from Solenopsis fugax, assembly GCA_003595255.1. Lineage (NCBI taxonomy): Eukaryota > Metazoa > Arthropoda > Insecta > Hymenoptera > Formicidae > Solenopsis > Solenopsis fugax. The sequence continues at coordinate 10,299 of QKQZ01055426.1, read as the reverse complement.
AAACGGACGTTTCACTGATACATCGGCCGCCGGTGACATCAGCCTACTTAATTACAACGGGTAATTGCAAGTAATTAGGAGTGATCAAGAAGCAAACAGTTAATTGCCCGCTGCTTCATGAAACACCGCTCAATCGATCCCACTTCTTCCTCTCGTATCCGCTTAAGGCGATATTTGTAATTAAAAGAAGAAATTCGAAAGACGACGAACGTTTCGAAAACTGTTAACTTCCGAACTGTTTTCTGGATGTTCGGAGTGTTTTGAGAAAAACGATACTTCCAGTTCGATCCTTGACACAAGATGCTCCGGCGCGTCGCCGGACAGATAACCCGCCAGATAGCACACGTTTCCGTGTAATGTGCTTTTAATTATTCTATTTGCGCGCGTCAAACCATGCACTACGTAGTTGTTGTCCGTAACGTGTAATTTTGCGTTGAAAAACACTGACGTGTCCACGTGATGATCACGCGCGCGTCGTAATTATCAGCACATCTGTCGCGATAATTAGCAGCTTATTAGAGCCTTAGTCCTTGTTTCATCGCTTTCTTTTGTTCAACGATAGCTCATGTATTCTATTCCTTCTCGGAGCCGGTAGATTAATTGTGACACTCACGCCAATATCGTCGAGTTCTTTAATCGCCGTTTGATTAATTTTGTTTCACTCTCTTCTGTTTTATTCTGCGCACTTGTGCCGCGATTTAACGTTTCCACGCATTTACGCCTAATTTACGTTCGGTAAACGCGAAGCAAACCGGAGTGATGAGTCACGTAAGTAATTGCCACCGTGATTTTCAAATAGCTGCAGCAACGCAATTGTCATCAGAGTCAACCTCTTAACCGGTAATTCTTCGTTCGCATGTTTCACTGGTCAACTGTCACAGAGTTCGCCGCGCTTAACTGTCCCGCGAGGCGCACCGAAAGAAGTCCCACCCCTGCGGCCACGTGCTGATAGGCCGGACAAATCGGCGCACGCAGCTGCATGCAAGTTTAAACTCCCTGATCACTCTCTGGTCCACAAACACTAGCTTTTCACCAACACGTCGCGAACGATTCTTGCGATGGAGGTGTCGATCGTTCGTTCTCGTCTGGCTCCTACCTTCTGATTAGAATTATCTCGAGCCTTCCGATCCCAAGTAAAATTCTTCCACGATCGGCACTGCGGACGACGATCCAGATCCCGCACGGGTTCAGTGTCTCGGAGAAGGCAGTCGATTCACTCCTCTTCGTGTTGTCCTTGCTCGGCAGCGTGGTCGTACACGTTGCGCGGTTGAAGCTCGACGCGAAAACTCGGACCTGAACCCTGACGGTCCGCAGTCTGGCTGCGTAGTGGCCCCGGCGTACAACCGAGGGAAGAACAGCCCGCCGTGACGACTCTCCCGCCTGGTGGATAGTTCCCGTAGAAGGGGTAATGGAGGCGGTGCAATGGGCGGTACCGATGCGCGGAGGTGGTCCGCGAGTTACTCGCGAGATCCCGTTGTTATGATTGTTATGAGTGTCCGAGCTGCCTCCCGCGATGCACTTTGGGGGTGGTACGGCCGCGAGAGGTACCTCTGTCCATCTCTGTTTTTCCAGCGTGTTCGCATCTCGCTCGCTCTGTAATATAACCACCACGAGCTCGAACGAGCTCGTAACCGTGATGCAAATCAGCCCGACGGGGCTGGTGAGTTCGCCGGCGGGGATACCCGGGAGGAGCGATCGGCACCAAGGACTGATACCGACTCCCAGAGAGTCTGCCGAGGGAGGAAAGAAGATGATCGGCACGTAGGTAACAGTGTGATTTTAAGAACTAATCGGTGAAATCGAGAGATTCTCTCAATCAGTATTGTCTGTTGGATAGTTGGCCGGTAAGAAGCTCGCTGGTATCATTGGAGAACGCTTTGCTAGCGACGTCGTACGTCGTAAGAAAAAATTCAATAGATTCGCTTTTGACTCTAAAAAGTTACATTTTTATCATTGTTTGTGATAATGTTTGATAACGAAAATAGAAGAGTCTCTACACGTAGACATTCGCTAATCAATCGGAAAACTATTATAAAAGATGATATACAAGTGCAAGAATAAATTATAATGTAGAAAAAATTTTTTCTTGTAATTTATTATGGTATTATGCACGACATAAGTTATAATGATGTCAAATGTTCTATAAAAATTCACGCAAATTGGTATTTTGTTTTAAATACGCACATTAATAAGTTAAAATAATGTCTTCAATCAATGGACAACTTTTTCTTAATATTTTTATAAAATTGGAATATTTCTCGCACATATCCGAGTTAAATCGTTGAGAATTACAAGAAGAAAAAGATACGCAAATTGTTTAATATTCACACATTTTGAGATATTTATTTTATAAATTTACTATATAATTTAAGTAAAAAATGCATTAACTTTTATTAAGATATATCGAAGATGATCGGTCTTATCAGTTTTCTTTCTTCTTTTCTTTTGGAACTATTAGTCACAATTGGCGCACGTATCCGAGTCAAATTGTTGAGAATTACAAGAAGAAAAAGTTACGCGAATCGTTTAGTATTCACACATTTCGAGACTATTTTTTACATAAATTTACTATCTAGTTTATGTAAAAAATGTATGAGCTTTTATTGAAGTATCTCGATGATGATCTCTTATCAACTTTCTTTCTTCTTTTCTTTTGGGACTATTAGCCACAATTGGCACACGTATCCGAGTTAAATTGTTGAGAATTACAAGAAGAAAAAGTTACGCGAATCGTTTAGTATTCACACATTTCGAAACTATTTTTTACATAAATTTACTATCTAGTTTATGTAAAAAATGCATGAGCTTTTATTAAAACATATCGATGATAATCTGTCTTATCAACTTTCTTTCTTCTTTTCTTTTGAGACTATTAGCCGCAATAACCGTAATGCAATGTGGGGACAAGTGCTTCTTATTGTAATATCTTATTTCTAAATCTATCACGAAAATTAATATAGTCTCTATATGATGGCCATGTCACTTCAGTCGTTATTTAAGATAGATGGGGATGCTCATGGGATTGTGACAGAAACCTAACATATATGAGAGGTTCATATCGCGGAAATGATAGTTCACTTCTGCTTCATTTCCTGTCACGTAATTATGAAGTTTGGATTACTTTAACCAACCGAATAATTCGATATCGTTAGAGTCATTTGGATATTAACTTTAATGGATGATTACAAGTGCGTCGGGACATTCTTGCGCATTCGATCCTCTGATGACGTGACGAGAAGGGTACCACGCGAGTTATGAAGTTTTAATAACGCTTTTTTTAACGACTTAATTTGAGGTACACAGTACTTAATAAGATCTATACGAAATGCGTATTCTTTAATGCAATTTACAACATATGTAAAAAATTATGTCTGTCATGCAAACAATTTGCAAAAAATATTTTAATGATACTTTGATACTAATAATATATTAATAACACATTTTATTAAGTTTTTTGATATATTACACTGCTAAAAAATTTTGTTAAATTTAATGTAATGTAACGGAAACAATTTCAAGCAGGCACATTAAAAATATTTAATGTTGTCAAAAGTGAACTAAACTTCATACACATGCACACAATATACTTTTCAATTATAGATATGTACAAATTTATTGTACTTGTGTAACTTAAAAGTGCATTGAATTTCATGACATTTTTAACAGTGTACCTAAGTAATTTATATTTCAAAATTATTATTATTAAATGTAATATATGTAAAGCACTTATGTATTTTTAGTAACATAGAAGAAAATTAGAATCGTAATTTCTACAATTTTCATTAATTCAGATTCATTTCGTCTGATTTATGTGATTTCGATATCGAATGTTATAAATTCCAGTTCCGTTCTTAATTCCAAATCAGAGCGAAATCACTTGACATGATTCGATTACAAATCCATTCCGACGCGTACAAAACTGTAGGCGTACGAAGTTACACGCTGCGCGAGCTGGAAGGGTGCGTTTATTAAGATAGAATTTTACCCCTTTCCTGCCTACGTGCCGCCCTCGCCGACGCCACTGACACCGTCCACACCCTCCGTGTTTTAATGCTCTCCCCTCAATTTCTCTGACGTCGACCCCGATCATATTCCGGTGTGATTCGATCCTTAGACACGATTCGAACGACCCGATGGCCAGTTTGGTTTAAATATCAGTTTATTTTTATTTTAAATTTCTTCCTGTTCTTTTTTAATAAATTCTAAATTAATACAGTTATCTAATATAATTATTAAAAAGTTTATTTTTTCATGTATCGGTTATGAAGTCGCAGAACTAGTGATTATAATTTTAAAAAGATCTAATGACAAATTGTTCATTTGCTTAAATTGCAATCTGCTAAAGTAAAGACATTAATCGATCTAAATATTATGTCGTCATGATATAATAAAGAAATTGAATTAATTTTGAAATTTGAATATTGTCAGAATGAATAATACAAGTTATTTATATTCCTTTATAACTAATACAATGGACAATCATGTTTGCCATTTTTTATAAAATCACAGTAAGATTAATAAAGATAAATATAACATTTAGAGCATGTAACAAGATAGTTAAAAACTAAGCACAGATGAGCCTAGACTTGGCGTAGATTTGGCATAGACAAATGTGTAACTTGATAATGTTTTAAATAATTATAATTCTCTTTTTGTCGTTAATCTTTTCTCTATTTTAAGAAGCATCGCTGAAAGCACTTCATAAGACCGGAACGATTAATATACGAATGTAGAGTCACATTATCGCGAAGGTCAATGAAATTCAACGCGCTCGTCCTTTTTTCCCCGACGAGCGTGTACGTCGAGCATCGACGTAGAAGAAGGGAAAGTCTCTTACACGAAATATACGAGGAAATGAATGAATACAGCCGTCCTTCTTCCACTCGAAGGTCCACGTGCTTTTCACATATAACTCGTCCCCGTGGAGGCAGGAGTGTAGCCAGCTGGTGGTTGAAGTTGTAGGAGTCGGCAGGATGTGGGTCTCTACTCTCTCGCCCTGTTCCTTCTATCCCGCTTTCCCGCTTTCCCGCAGACGTCCCTCTCGCTCGCACCGTATCAGCGACACTCGTCCCACTTCCTGCGAACGTGTCTGTCCTTCTCTCGCCTTCCGACGATCTCCCTTGCTCTTCCTCCACACGCCGCCGACTCATCCCCCGTGCTAGGGTGCTTCGTCTTTCTCCCCCGTCCCACCGGATCGATTAAAACTACAAAGTGTTGCCTCTCCATCCGTTGGTACGCTCATTCGTGGTCGACTACATTGCTCTGGCACTCTCCTGGCGGCACTGGGTTACCAACTCTTTCCCGGCTCTCTTTCTCTCTTTCTCTTTGTTCCTCCCCTCGCGTGCTGCTCCGTCTTTTTCCTTTCAGCTCCACCGCCGTCGTCTCTTTTTTCGTCCTTTTATCGGAGGATCTCCGTATTCATGGGCGTTCGCTTCGCTTCCTGATAATCCCCGCGTAAAACTTCTCTGTCCCGTCGGGATTGCCCTCGCGCGCACTACCTTTCCCCCTTTCGCTCGCGTGAGGGGACACTGGTCGTGCGCCACTTCTCACCTCCAAGTTTTCGTTTCACGAATATGAAACAAAAGACTTCTTTGCATTCGTTTATTAAATTATCGATGATTGAAGGTAGCCTCGTAGAAATACGATTTCAACATTGATATCTTCAAAGCTCAGCTTCTTTCACCGTAACTTCTGTCGCTTCACACACATGTTTTATTTATGTATTTTCTCAATTTCTCATTTAATCGTCTAGATATTTGCACCATTATAAAATTTCAGTTTATCGCAAATCATGTTTGTTTAATTAACAAGTTATTAGCAGCGAAATAGATCTTTGTCAATTGATTTTCGGCTAAGCGCAACCACTCGCATAGAAATAAAACGTGTAGTCTCTATAGTAGCAAGCCAGGAAGATTAGTCAGATCTTCCTCCTGGGTGAAAGGTAAAGCGCGATTATATCCCCAGGGCCCTGTCAGTATCCTTCCCGGAGCCTTGCTCGCTTTAAGTCGCAGCAACTTGGCTAATAACAGAGCCAGTGTAGCCAAGCGGTCTTTACGACCATCTTCCCAGAAGTATAAACCCTGGACCCTCGCCACCATTCGTCCAACTACGTCCCACCTCTCCCGAAGCATCGTACGGGGCCGCGAAATTTTGTAAGGGCTAATTAATGCGAAAGGCCCCGACAACAAAGTTGCTCGCGTGATCGCTCTCTTAAGTATCGCCGCCGCGGCCCGATCGTGTTGGAAAACACGAAGAAGCAACTGATCCAAGAGAATGAAGACGAGTAAGAATAGAGGCGCCAGGATGAGTCGAAACGGACGAAATAATGACCCTTGGCGACGATCAAGGTGAATGTTATGAATATTGTCACGAATATACATAAGATCCTTGCATGTTCGACTTTCTTTATGCGCCCAGCGGATGCAGTACGGGCCGCAAGACGAAGATGAAGCAGAAAAAGAAGAAGTATCATGCTTCTGGCGGAAGAACTTCTTCTTCGCGTGACCACGTAATGAATGGCGAGAGATTATTCTCAAAATTGTTTTCTTATGTCGCCTCCAACTGCGCGAGAAGAAGCGTTAGCAGGTGTTTGACGAAGATAATGCTCGGAGATGAGCGCCGTGTACAAGGCATGCATTTCGGACGGAGCTCTCTAAAGGAACATCTCTTTGTGATCGGTTCCCCACTGACCGATAATTTCGCACCTCATTGTTGGATAATAACCGTATAGCAACATTGTGGTATCCTTTCGATACCCACTTCCGATCAAGAGACTTTTTCACACCGCAGCGGAAGATTTCACGAAGCACGAACTTCGTGGGACATCGTGGAAGTTGGGTATTCCTTTTACATTTGCCGTGCTTCCTTTTTACGATGGTATTGAATTACTGGGTGGCACGTAGAGTCTTTCTCTCTCTCTCTCTCTCTCTCTGTTGTGTTCCTCTAAAAAATATCGCGAATGGCTTATTCTTTGTGACTCATTCTTTATTTTTTGATATTCATGACGGCTGTCTTTTCTTCAATACGTCTGCAGTCTGGTGCAAATACAATACGCAGATTTATCACAGATATTAAAAATTTATATACAAATTTCTCTGCCATAATCTAGGATCTAGCATGAAACAACGGTCTCATGCTTGCGTTTGCTCTAATACAGCGTCATTGCATTAAGACTTAATAATAATGCAGTAAGTTGTAATGCAGTAAGTTATAAGCACCACAATGTGTAATGTACACTTGTAAATGATAAACAGGATGAGTTACCCGCATCTCTCTCTTTTCAAGAAGAGACAAAGAACGTAACCTGATGACATCCGGTATAACGCTTCAATGCGAAATTTTAAACTAATATGAAATCTTTTTGTTCAACAGTTGAGTTTAGAAAAACAGATGTTATTCTATTTTAATTGCATAACAGTTAAATAGTTCAAGTTTAATATAGTTTAAATACACTGTTAAAAATGTCATGAAATTTCATGAACTTTTAATATATAATGGTAAATGATGTTTAAATCACTCGTAACTGAAATGATTTTTAATGTGCATGTTAATGAAATTAAGTTTAAGTGAATTAAAATATATAAGTGTACTGAAATTTAATATACTTTTAATACAAACGTAAATGAAATAATACAAATAAGTAATATAAACGTTAATGAAATTTAAGATATTAGTAAATGAATATTCATATACTGCATTACTTTTCATTCATTACTTTTCATTTACGGGCTTGAATCAAGCTTCCTTTACATGTTAATTAAAAGTTATTAAGAAATTTCTAACAGTGTAGTGCAGAATATAAATTAACTTAATATTAAATGTACATATATGGCATATATGTACCTCACGCAATTGTTTTTGACGAGTTACATAATTTGATCGCAGACAAACTTATGCAATTAATACATATTGATATAATATGATTAGCGATATAAAAGGATTGAAGAAGTTAATTCTGAAAAATTATTTAACTTATTCTTTATAACTTTTCGTTAATAACTGTTATTATTTACAACAAACGTTTTGTGTAATTCGGCTCAGTTTCATCCAATCGCGTCATTGTTTTAAGCAGGTGTCAATTATTGCCAGGCTTAATGCATTCATTTCACGCGATATTTGGTTGACGGCCCGCGTTAATTTTGTCCTCGTTCAACTGGCATTCAGCCGCATTCTTGAAGATATTCTCACTACATTGTTCATCGCTATTCTTGTTATTTTCAGCAATCGCAATACTTACGTTACATAGTGTGCGACCAGCCGGTCAATACTTACTAGTCGGTCGAAGACGAGTCAGCTCGTACCTTCGTACCGCTTCCGGACAATATTTAGCCGCGCTACCCTCCCCGGTAGCTTCGATCATTAAACGTGCGTATATAGCCTCATAATATTGCAATCCGCGGCCATAATTTACGTCGTTTTATAGTTCAAACTGCAACCTACGTAGGCAGCGGCGCTCAAGCCTTTAGAACGTGCTATTCCCGTTCAAGTTGTACTGGGTGCTCATAAAGTTTGCCAACTGTTTCCTTCGACGCCAATGCCGACGCATGCTAAACTCATAAGAGGGTATTTAATTCCACGCCGTTATCATTGCAAGTTTAATTAAAGCACGCGGAAATGAACTTTTAAAAGTAAGGATCAATCTCTTAATATATAAATTGAGCGATGTTGTAGATCTTTGTAAATAGAAATTTAATAATATATAATAAAAGTAATGGCTACTTATCCTAGTAGACGGTACGTTTTGTTTTATCCGGTACTAATGAATATTATGTCTTGAGAAAAAGAGAGAGAGAGAGAGAGAGAGGCAGAGAGAAGAATTATTGAACAAGATGATTGTAACACAATTGCCATGATGCAAAAGTATATTCAGTTTGACAGTTCATAGGCACGTTGTGAAACTTTCATTGTTTCCTCTCACAAGGAAAATACAGGGAGAACGGAACTCGTTCACGTACAGGAGTCAAAGAGCTTTCAGGAACACCAGTTATATTCGCGAGGGCTTATACGAGTGCGAGTGCCAGTGCCTCGAGAATTGAGATATACTGTTTTATAGGGAATCATCTGAACGCGCGGGGGGGCTCTTTTATGAAGTTACCACGAAGGAGCGGTTGCTCGGAAAGTGGTTACTTTGAGCGGCGGGTATCTACTTTGCCAGTACGACCGTTCGCTCCGGGGACGAGTAAGCTATTACTAAAATTACTGACGATCCGACGCTCGCAAATCAAAATTCGCGCTTTCTTTGTCGAGGTGGAGATGCGCGAGTCGAGCGGCATTGTTAGGATTTATTACCAACTAAATGCCGCGGTTTCGCAAAAGAAACGCGGGAATAGCATCGCCGGCTGCATCTCGTCCTGAGAGAAGTGTCTGTATGCCTAAATACCATAAACATGTACAATGATAATTAGAGGAAGCGACGCGATGATTATTGCGCCGATTATAAAGCCGCGTTTCTTCAAAGTTCTCGGATGCATACTTTGAATACTTCGCGGTAATACTAACGGAATAATTTCCTGCATTTATATATCACAAATCATTTCTACAGATCATTAATTATAATTACGTTCCAGAAACTTTGATGTGGCAAAGAAATGTGGTAACGCTGTATGTGTTCATTCTTTTATAAATTATCTTGGTCACTTTCCGACATAATTTTTGAAATGCTAAGTTAAAAATAAAAATGAGAATATATGTCAGATTTATACTTAGATTATCGAATTATTAAAAAAAATAAAACTTACGCTACTTTTGTCGCGTCTTTAGCAATCTCAAATGCACGACACGTAAAAACATATGAAAATGATAATACACGCATATTAACAAGCGTATTAAATCGCGTATTAACAAGTTTCTGTTTCAGTTATATTTGCATGTCATCTTAAATGATCTTATTCTTGTATTAATTACAACATGCGAAAAGTGCCGTACTCGAACAATAATGAGAACATCTACGTGGGGCGCGGTGATTTCGCGGGCCTACAGGCCGATATGCGGCGCACGTTTTGACGAAGGTCGAGCAACCCGTACTTGCCTTTATGCGTTTCGCTGTCTACGGTCGGAGCGAACCAAAATGTCGTAATTTCGCTTCGAGCTCAGTTTTACTCGGACGCCCGCCGGTGTATCGTCGTGCAACGGAGGTGGTGAACGTCAGTTTCAGGGATTTCGTTCAGGGGCCACGAACGGAGAACGCCTGACCTAATTTACATACATATAAAGCGCATTCGATGTGTTTTAGGGGCCGTAAATCGACGCAGCTACGCGAATCGTTAAACCCTTCCTTGCCGCAACACCCCGACGATGCGT
>QKQZ01055425.1:0-26294 GCA_003595255.1 Solenopsis fugax | reverse complement strand
AAAATTTATAAAAAGCACTAAGATCCAGCTTGAAGGCGTTCTTATTTCAATTTGTATGTATTAAATTATAGTGTTTTACATCACATTATGAAAATGTGAGAAGAAATATCGATAATTATAAAAGATAAATACATTTATTTATGTAGTAGCAGGATGAGAGGACCGATCATATTTAACGAATGCCGCTACGATTCGATGAAGAGTAGCTGTTCTTCATCCATAGAAACATTCTCGCACGAAGCCCCATGCATTAAGTCGGTTTTCAACGTCTCATTTAGCCACCGATTTATGGGCGGCTACTTGACCCAGATATGGTCGATATACGTCCATTCTTCCCCGCGCAGCCATTTCAACCCCGTCGCCTATCTAACGACAATTCCCGGATTCTACTTAGTTTTGGGGTGCGAAACGCGTCTCCGTCCCGTCTTTTCTAGCACATTAGTTTCTCACTTCTGCGCCTCTCTCTTCCCACAGCGCAGCACAAATGTTAATAATCGTCCAAGAAATTCGAGGCTCGAATGACGATTTCGTATGAGGGTCACGAATCGCGTCAACTATTTGGCCACTTACACGCGACTCACGAGGCATAGCATTTTTTTCTTCGGATTTCTCGGGGATATTATATGGCATATTGTATGTACTATATTCTCCCGGATGTTGACTTGCTGACGGTGCGTGGTGCATGATAAACACACGAATATTACTAACTCATGGCGTGAATTAATACCGGCCGTGTATCACAGAAATATATAGCCTAACAACTTTTTCAGTGACTTTATCTTTAACGTCATAGATGCCCTTATTATCGTAAATTGTGTGCAATTATAGAGTAATTTATATAAAGATTGAGCTCACTCCAGCGATAGTTAATTATAAAGGAAAATAATTTTTTTTAGATTTTATTTTTAGAAAAATTAAAATCTGAAGCTAACGTAAATTGCCAATAGCGGTTCAGACAAAAAGATACAAAGACAATATATTTTTATCTTTTGTTGGATTAGTGCTCTTCATTTAGTATAAATAGTTATAAATGTTAAACATTATACTCTTGCAAATCAAATTTTCAAACGTGTCAGTGTCAGTAAAAAGTTAAGTAAACATAAATTATATTTTTAAATTATTAAATAATAGGCAATAAAATTATAATCTCGTTTATTGTCAACAGATTTATTGACAGCTCAGCAAAATGAATTGAGAAAGGAAATAGGTGAATAGCTATCTTCTATAACTTTGTTGAAAGTGCATTCTGTATTAGTAAAATCGAGCGATTTACATCCGTCCGTAAAAGACGAAACTATGACACGGCTTTATTTGTACATCGCGATATCAATATCGATTGAAAAAGAACACTCACGCATTCATGAAGTACCAATATCAATATAGTTTTTTAAATAAAATGATAGTTTAATAAATAAATATAAATTTCATGCGAGATTGAGGATTTAACGATAAGACAATTTTACGTATAAGAGAATTCAATCAGATTGTATAAAAAAGATTTCTCTTTTAGAAGTTTGTAGAAAGTAATTTGCATCTTTTTAAAAGTAACAAATCAGAAAGTAGTAATAATACTTATAAATTCGCAGTTTAAAACAAATCGATAGAGAGAGAGAGAGAGATTTTCCCGAAACAAACCTCATCAAAAGGATGAATAAAATTAGAGTAAATACACAGAAAAGGGAAAAATCTTTATGCAAATTTTTTGTTCTCCTAGTAGAAAATTTCTTGATGAAGCCCAACGTGCACTTCACATTGAACGTAACGGCATGCAACCGTTTATTTTTGGACAATGCTTTTAAAGCATGACAACCAAAACAAAGATGAAAGACTACAACATATATAGCCGCATGCAATACTGCATGCTTTTTTGCTAGGTTCTACTGAATTTTCGGACGTCAAAAACGGCTGGTAACTTAGAGAGGAAAAGAGAATTCTAAAAACATATTTGTACAAGCTTTCTACGTTGTTTTAGTGAGTTCGTCGATTAGCATTTAACAAACTTCAGACTGCTGAAGTCAGATTGGCTTGATCTCAAAAATTATCTCGGGCAAGATAATTTTTTCTATCAGTTACATGTGACATTACGCTGCATTTACGAATATACATACTATATAATTATATAAAATTAATAAAATTATATATTAATAAAATTAATAATTTTATAAAATGTACACGTGACAAGACTTTACGAATATTGTTGATTCAGTTCTTCTAATAAATTTAAACTTTGAAATATTTTCACATTTTCTATAATTATTTTTGTCTTATACATATATTAATGCAAATTTATTCATTGCATCTCATCGTTCCAAGCTGGAAAGTATATATACATAATTCATGGTGAATATAATTTCTATTTTACAGTTCCACCCATGCTGTCTATTCCAAATCAGTTGGAAGGAGCGTATATTGGGCAAGACGTTGTTCTTGAGTGTCACACGGAAGCTTATCCGAACTCGATAAATTATTGGACAACCGAACGTGGCGACATGATAGTCTCTGGTAATTTTAAGAATCCGAATACACATGTTCCCTTCAATTATTGCATGTCTGATGCGGTTATATAAATAGCGAATATGTGACAAGAAACAGCGTTCATTTTTTTTAAATATTATTGAACGCGGTGATGTTATAGTCTCTCTGATAATTAAAAAAATTCAAATTCACACATTCTTTTTAGTTTGCATGTTTGATGTGTCTAGAATTTTCGCAATATGAAGAGAAATAGTATTTTAAACTTTGTAAACATTATTTATAACTGTATATCTGTTATAAAAGTAACCATGCAACGTGAAGAAAGAATATCAAAATTGACAATAACGACACTCTTAAATATTTTAATCCTTACTAATTTATAAAATTTTATAAACCGTAACAGTTTTTTTTATAAATAAAAATAAAATTTTTATTAAAATTCAAATAATCAAATTTAAACAGACCATTATGAGAAGTAATTAATATAATATAAATTTTCAATGTAATGTAAATAAATAAAAATCGTATATATTCTTAAATATTCAAGATAAATAAAGAACGCTGTACACTCGATAGTCGCATTTCAGATCTCTCTTTTTATCGCCATTTTAATTTCACAATCTTATTTTTAAATAGAAGCCGGAGAACCTGGTTTTATTTGCACAGGCAATTCTGTTTCAGGCGACAAGTACGAGGCGGTAGCCACCGACAGTGGTTACAACAGGTACATGATACTAAAGATAAGAAACGTCGGCCCGAGAGATTTCGGTTCGTATAAATGCATCGCACAAAATTCGCTTGGCGGGACGGATGGTGTCATCAAGTTAGATGGTAAGTCGTGTAACGATTATAATAAGGTTACCGGTATATATCTGATGCAGTACGAGTAAAAATAAAATAAAATTTGATAAAGATATATCTCCGCAGAGTAAAAATGTTTAGCATCGCGTATTGAAAAGTACCGAGCAAAGTGATATCACGTTGTGGTCTATTTAGGATCGATTATTCGAAGTCGACGTCTGGGCGCTAATGGTGAAATAATTGGTTTCCAATAGTCAGTTACTTAAAGATATTTGAGCCCTCGCCGTTAACGAGCAATAGACGAGATTGAGTGCACTTCTCTTACGAGCATAAATCATAATTGCTCATTAAATTTGTATCAAACATAATCATCAGATATATTGCAGTCGTCAAAAGCACAGTTCTATTAAGGATTTTATATTATTACTATTAAGGATTTTTATATTATTATTAAACACGAAATTAATACAGCAATTTGCGAATTGCAAAAATTCCACTTTTGAATAATGCATGAAAGCAAGAGTAGATAAACATAAGAGGACGCGGAAGTTCGTGAGGTTTCATGGTGAAACTCCGAAATGTGTTGTTTTCTTGACAATGCTAATAGTAGAGCAGAAAGAGAAGTTTTGTTTAGTTTAACCGACGACCCACGCGAAAACAATTGTAGACCGCTTCAGCGTGTCTCAGTGGACTTGTGAAGAGTAATCGTGAAATTTCACAAACTTCCACGCTGTAATGATACTTAACATATTTATGTCCATCTTCAATAATGTTTACATCTATCAGCCTGAGTGCAATCTTATGCATTCTCTCGCGCGAGCTTAATATTAAAATATATCACTTATTTACTTTAACGCAGAAATCCCAGCTCCGTCGACAACGACGACGACACAGCAGCCGTACGATGTAACATCAGCGCACAAGAATGGTAATTAAAAGCTTTTATATTGATATTGTTCCTCAGTTTGTCTGTATCTGTTAAATATACATATATATATATACGATAAGTACGTAGGGCAGCTGTAGAAAAGATACGTCGTGATCTAAATTGAGCGGTAAGGTAATTCAGTGTTACCTTGTACCGCTGGAAGTGTGTCTAATGTGGATCTCGAATTAGGTAGAATAACGTTTTAACTTAGGATCGAGCGAAGCCTCTGAGAGAGAGAAATCCGGCATTTATTTATTTCTCGATTCCTAAGTAAAACCATCCGTTTCCACTCCTCGTTCGCAGCAGCCTACCGTAGAGCACCAATGTAAAACCGCCTTTGTGTAATGCATTTTAGGTAGAAACAGTAACAAGAAATCACTACATCCTAACGACTACGAGGTCGAGGAATGGCGAAATCCAGGTCAGTAAATATCTATTTTAACGCTCCGCGTAGAACCCAGGCATTTCCCACGACGATACACGTTCTATCCGAACTATGTCGTTCGAGTAATTAGCGTAATTAAAACCTCGTCAACGCTGTACGATCGGGGGGAAGGAGAAACAGCCTAAGAGAGAAAATCCACTAAATTGGCAATGCCCGGTGATCCACTTTATCCGCAAGCGAATTACTTCGTCGCGTTACTCGGCCCCTTTTATTGACTGGGAAGGATTCTGCGGTCATTCCTTCGCTGTCGTAAAATCAAACGTGAGAATATATGTTAACGGGCTATTTGCTTAAGCTCACTGAGCGAATGTCAATAATCACGCAAAATATTTTTTATAAATCTACGCGCACTGTAAATAAGATAACTGAAATGTTTCGACAAAACTTTTATACGACATTAATTAGAAAAAAAATGACAACAGTAACTAATATTTTTTTATTCTAAATTTATTGATTTTAACTAATCTTTTTATTAAAAAATATTGAATAATTATTATTCTTCCGTTGATAAAATACTCCATTGATAAAATATAATAGTAAATTTAAATATAATTCTTCAAAAGTATTATGTTCGTATTATTATAACTCTGTATATACAAAATTATCGTATATACTGTGTTGTGGTCTACTACAAATGCTCTTGTATTGATCAGGGTTAAGCTGTGAGGGATTATAAGATGTCCTACGAAACATTTTCGTGTAAATCCTTCATACAAGTTTACTATCCCCAGATTTAGAATTTCAACCACAGTAATAGTTGATATGTTTCACGAGGCATCCAATCATATTTCATGCATCGATAAACGCAGAAGAGGATCGCTGCTTTACTTTGTGAAAGTTTCATGTATTTTTGAAACAATGATAGTCACGGTTAAGCATATATAAGTTTTAGTGTCTGAAATTGTTTACACGGATCGTTTCTCGCAGTGTTTTCATCGATTCCGATTTCTATTGCGAAAGGTAGACTTCGCGCGTTAACGACTTCAAGCACTTCACAGATCCTTATATTATACAAGCCAGCTGACGGAGATTGGCGGCAGAATGCAAGTTCAAAACTCACTTGGAATGACTTTGTTCAAAGATTCCCCCGAGCGTCGGGCCAGCTCTGCCTTCCTGAAGTTTACTTTCAATTAATGAAAAACGAGCTGCGTTGACCCGCGGCCGTCTGCTGCCTCTGGTATCAGGAAGTGGAAAGAAGGAAATGGAGAGAGGCAAACTCCTCCGTTATTTTTTTTCTCGCTCCATGTCTTTTCCTTCTCTTCTCTAAAAATCGATTGACTTTAAGAATCTCGCCTTGCGTGCATATAATTGTAATTTATATGTTTGAATTATTTAGATTTACCATTTATTTTAAGTTTTGAGAGTATATACTTGATTATAGCTAATTAAAAAAATTTGATTTAACACGGTCTTTTAAAAAATAATCGGCAAATAAATATACTAAAAAAAAAGTTTCGTCAGGAAGGAAATGCTTAATATTAATATATTAAAATGTTTTTTTTCTGTTTCCGTTTTTAAATACTTAAAGGTATTTTAGTTTTAAACGGTGTTTATATTTGAAACACTAAAATATTTAACTGTTAAAGATTCCAATTTTAATGTTTTAAATACCGTTTGAAACAAAAACATTTGTATTTAAAAAAACGGAGACAAAAGAACATTTTATTACGCTATCGATACAATGAGATAAATCAATCGGTAAAACTTATTAATGTGTCTTGAATAAGTGACCAAACGATTATAACGTTTATTGTATTACTTAACTGTGTAATCAAAAGTTCGAATACCTTCAAGCGATTTTCAAGCCACTGAAATATAATCAATGGTAAGAGAATATACGGACTAAAACGTCAGTAAAGATGTTGTTAAAGTGTTGGAAAATGGCTCGTCTGTCGCCGACCATGCGGAAAGTCACGTACAGTGGATTTTACTGGTAGGTGGGAATAACTTTTTCCGAACGGACGTGCGGTTTCGACGTCCGTTTCTGGCGGGCAAGCCAAGGGGCGCGATGAACTACTCTCGAGAAACGCCCTGCATTTGGGACGACTATCTGCCAGTGCTAGGATAAAAGCAAAAAAGACCATTTTTCTCAAGTCGTTACATTCTGGCTTTTTGCAAAGAACAAATTTTGATAATAACATTCTAACCGTTCTAAACGTCCTAAATGTCTGCTTGATAAAAAATAAGAAAAATCCTT
This sequence comes from Solenopsis fugax, assembly GCA_003595255.1. Taxonomy (NCBI): domain Eukaryota; kingdom Metazoa; phylum Arthropoda; class Insecta; order Hymenoptera; family Formicidae; genus Solenopsis; species Solenopsis fugax. Next base: position 19,448 of record QKQZ01055425.1, on the reverse strand, counting down.
CAGAAAATAATTTATTCACAAATTCAAGCTCTATCAGAATACTTGATATAGATAATAACAATAATATAATAACTTTAGAAATTATTTATTTCTTTATTAGTAATTAATATCTAAAATAAAAAGTTCTGTGTTGTGATTTATGTCGAATATATATTTTTTAGAAATGTTATATTTTTCAACATTTGTTAAGTAGGAGATGTTACAACAAAAATTGTCAATATGTGTGACCTAGTTTTAAAATTTTGATGGAACGATTTGAAAGTGAAAATAATGGAACGAGTAAAAGTTTTGTTTCATCCAGATAGTACTGTTGTTAATAAATGCAACTTGTTACCAGGGAATAGATCCTAGATTATTCGATAATGCCGTGGGTGGAAGTCATTAAGGTAAATCGAGGTCATGAAGTTTTATCACCGCAGTAATCGTACATTCTGACGTATGGCCTACCGTCATTGATATATTCGTTTCTATAACATTACTGACTATACATTAGTGCCACAGGTGGCGATGTTGATTCGACTTCAATTCATTTATCAAAGTTCGGACAATCAATAAAAGTTACCGTCAGTGAGATGTGAGTTTAATCGGATAAAATGGAGCTTTTTCTAAAGTTTCTGACGCCTGCATACTATTCAATCTACTTCATATAGTAGATATTTATAGAATTTACCGATAACTACTCTTTAGACTAATATATAATTTTGTCTTTTATTAAAAATTTATAATTAAGTCAATTTAAGGGTTAATTCGCGCTTGTGATGTAATTCTTTCTATCAGGACTTTTCACTTTTCTTCATTTTTATCCGGTATGATTTACCAAGCAATATTGTAAGAAAGCAGACATAATTATTTTGTTTGCTAAGTCACGTTGAAAGTTACTTTCTTTCGCGCACTGGAGCGTAAAAATTTGTTTAAACAACCTTATTAAAGTTTAAGGACTTTAAGTGTAGCTCAGCAGCGGAAGCACAATATATCATGACGCGCTTCGCGTAGCAGCTCCTGGCTGCGTATCTCACTAGTGTCTCATCGCTCTTCTCGCCACATAACAAATGAAAAAGCTCGCAAGACACATCTGCGAATTACTGCGGCGCCGCAATTAATCCAGTAACATTTCATCCGGCGTTTCTTTGATGGTAACGGCTGATAAGAGCCGATTTAACAGACGTCGGATGTATTTAATCTCAAATGAATTTACCCTTCCTGCGTTCTCGGGGGCCCGGCCGCTCCTCATCGCCGAGGGTTTTATCTCGTTAAAAAGGGATTTGCGCGAGTTGAACATCGCAGAAATTCCAGTAGAACCGAGAGTTCGCTCGAATTTAATTCCCGGACGCGCGAGCAGGGGGGTTCACGGCTCTCCCCTGACTCTCCCTTCTCTCTTTGTCCCCTCCCCCCCCCTCGTTTCGCATTATCCGCAACAACTCCTCGTATTTATCTTCCGTATCCGCTTGTTACCGTACGTGCATGCATTCGGTCGCGCCGAGAATGAGGCCACCGAGGAAATGAGCCGCCGAGCTTGACGATTTTCGCGTATTCTCAAGCACTACCAACTATTTGTTCCGGACGCCGCGCAGCTGGCAAACGGTGGCGCGGGCCACGTTACGTGAAAATACAGCCAAGAAGTTTGTCCAAAACGCGGTGTCGACGGTGGTGGTATTCGCGGTCGGTGATACAAAGTGTCCGCGGTATTCCGATGGCCGTCTACCCTGCGGCTAACCCCATTGAACGGAGCAAAAGAATATTACTTCTCGGCCGATGAATAAACTGTCTCCTTTCCTATCGGCCGCGCTCGACCTTCTTTTATTATATAAGATTATATTTATGTCACATGCAATAATATAAGTCTACTAGATAGAATACTAGATAGAATATATTACGCAAATTATTTGCACAGAATTCACATTTATAGAAACGAAATTAAATTTATTTTTCAAATATACAAATTCTATATTTATTATAAGTAATTTGTGTTAAGACAATTTTATTAATAACAGGAATTTTATTAATAATTATTTCCTTTCTATAAATACAAAATTGGCACGTATTACTTGAAGGGAGTTGATGGACAGGTTTAAAGTCATTCTAACTATTGCATATTAATTAAATGTCCATTTCCATTTCGTTAGTCTACAACAAAACGTATTATGTCGAAGAAATTCTCATGTCGAATTTTAAAACGATCTGTAATTGACTGCATATAAAATTAATGACAAATTTTTGAAAACTTATTAATCGACTTCGCAAAAATAATCTACAGCTTGGGTTATACATGGAAAGAACAATGTTGCTAAAGTTTCTAAAAATTGAATAATAAAATTATTATTATATAACTAATAATAATTTTATTTAAAAAAAACCATCAACATAATTGAAGTGTTTCGTACAAAATTCAAACAAGTTCAAAAAGTTTAATTCTTTTTCAGAAAACAGAACTTTTTATCTTCAAACGTTCATTGTACAAACATGATAATTTTTCTCTGGCCATATAATAGGTATAAGAACAAAAGTACAGACTTTAATGAAGATCCATTTAAAAGAAAAAGATCAAAAAACATCTGGACTGTTTGTGTGCACTGAGAGACAAAATTACTAACTTTTAATAAATATTTGTTTGAATACTTGCAATGATTGCATAATTTATTAAATGTAAATAAATATTTGTTTAATACAAGAATCACTAATGTAATTTAACTATTACTTTTTATTGAATAAATATTTATTTACATTTAATAAATTATGTCATTATAAGTGTTCAAATAAATTTTTTTCTCAGTGTGTGGTTTCAAGAATTTTATATTTATTATCTATCCCATAACATTTATCTTTATTATAACTTAGTAATGATAAAAAGTGAAAAGGAAAATATTATTTAAAGCAGTGATGCACAATGCGACCCGCGGGCTACAAGCCGTAAGTTAAATATTTCATAAATAGCATATCATATATGCACTCTAATTAATGATGCGCAGCTTTTTTAAAATTGCTATTTTAAATAGCCATTTAAAATAGCAATTTTAAAAAAGCTGCGCATCATTAATTTGAGGTATAAAACAATTTTTTCATTTTCTACAAAATTTTATGAGTCGCTCTTAATAAAAACGTCCTTTTATATTTTTCTTCGTATAAATATAGTAATTTTTCCCCGGACACATAATACATAAAGAACAAAAATTTAAACTTCAGGCTTAATATTTTGAAAAATTTATTTAAAAAGAACCTTTGCATTTGTTTCTAGTCAGACATTTTTATATATTTACTACCTATATCCTATTTATATTTCTCGTTTTCTGTTTGATTCTTGCCGGAACAAAATTGTTCATGATGATGTGACGTTACTACTCTGCTTAAAAAATCCGATAGAATTAGACAAGAAAAAAGTCTATATAATTGTATTGTGATTTTGATTTGTAAATATAAAATTTGTTATTGTTTTTTATGTTATTTAGCATATAATTAAGTAATCATTTTTAATCATGTTTATTTGCCTGTGTTTTGCCGAAATGGATGTTATTGTATGTTTTTAATATAATTATGTATGATGTATTACTTTAATTTTAGAGTTAGAATTTTTTGTTTCTTACATAGAAATTATTTTTATATTTTTTACATATACTTTTATATATAGCAAATAATAATGTTTAGATTGAAGTAGATAACTCGACAAGTTGGAAAAATATATACATTTAAATTAGTATTTAATTGTTTGAATAAAGTATTCTTTAGAAACGATAAAAATAAATAACTTCTCTATCGCAGCTCAAATGTGAGTCCAATTAAAACGATCATTTTATTATCAAATTAGATAAAACTGTCAATAAAGTTTAAATCTGTTTCTATGATTTGCTATCAGTTTTTTTTTAATAAGGTAACTCGAAAAAGATTTGGCGCCATAACTCTGATTTATTTTTAGTGGACTTGTTTAGTTTTTATAGGAAACCCGTCAATTATCTAGCACGTTGAAGTGCTAGAATGTCAAAACTTTTTGCAGCATTCTTTATCATGCTTGAACAAACAGTTATTTTGATAGTTCAACAAAATTATTTTCACATTTGTATCTAGTTAAATTTTTAAATACTTTAGCAAAACCATGCTTTCCGTGTATGAGCTATCTAACTAAATGCTTGCGAACAACTTTCTCTCGCGTTTCTCTCGTGTTGGATCTTTTGTTTATTCTGTTGCAAAACGAGTTGATCTGTTGTATAATATATATTTTCATGTCACAAAAATAATATTATTATAATCAACACGCAAATGAATTTTATGACATATTAAAATAGAAGCTATTATGTCGACTAAATCTATTAAACATACGCATTCGTTAAAAACCTTTTATCTGTTCTTCAATTTTACAACTCTTACGGCAATGCATTTTGCAGAGAATAATGCATAATTTTTAGAACATTTTAGGTGTTTTTAAACATCATTCATCTATATTGAATTATTAGCCTCATCAACAATAACAAATCAAGTATAATCCGATTTAAGAAAACGGGAATACGAAATAAAAGTGGAATTGAGATGTTCAGATATGCAAGATATTTTTTCTATAGCGGATATATATATTTTTTTATTTATAAACTTAAAGTACGTGAAACAATTTATAGCATTTGTATTTATATCTCTTGTGAAGTTATTTATAATAATAAATGTTAAGTTTACAATGACATCTATGACCGCGTTTACTCCTACCGTTTTCGTTCCGATGACCGAGACCAATATATCACAGGACTGATAAAAAAAGTATATCTCGTATCTCATATTCCAGTGTTCTCTACTTTCTTTTTTTTCCACATAGCTCTTCTTTTTGCGAACTAATTAGAAATTGTATTCGAAAAAGAATGGTCCCTTTGTTAGATCTGCATAATTGTCCCATTCTGCAGGAACGACCGCAGCGTACTTTTGTCTGTTTCCAGACCACAGTAGGGATCTGTTTCCAGATTACGGCCCGGCGTCGATGAGGCCACCGGGCGAGCTGCCGGACGTCCATAGCCCGGGCGTGTCCCATCATGTGCCGCTCGTCCTTCTACTCTCTTCGAGCCTCCTGTCATTGCTGATACCGGTTATCCGAAGGTGATTCTTACGTCGCAGGAACGGGGCTTCCAGTTCTAGTGTTTATTGGTGGGCAACCAGGCCGGAGACAGCCGGTGCGCGCGCGGTTACCGGTTTCCAGTGCGCCGTCTCCGGACAAGTGACGGACGAGTGCGACGAAACGGGCCGCGCTTAAAATTATTTTCGTACTAAAAGTAAACTTATACAGAGAGGAAAAAGCGCAGAGAATATATATATAATATATATATAAATATATGAATATATATAAAATATGTCGTGTAAGTATATATGCGGTGAGTACGAAGTTACGTATAGGCTTTCTCGACTGATCGGCGCTTGTGTGAAAATAGCGCGACTCGGTTCCTCTCTATGTACGGACAAGTTTCTCGCGTTTTGCGACAGTTTGGACGATCTCGCTCTTGAATGGAAACGTCAAGGAGGAATGCTGCGGCGCATACATTGAGAGAGAACCGTCATCCGCGATGTCCTTTTACCGGATGATCCCGCGCTGAATAGCTTCGGGGATTGGAAATACACTTAGTCCGCGACGAGGAAACCGAGAACTCCTCGCTGGAAATTCGGGACATCTCGAGGATCCCCCCCCATCCGGCGCGCTTGTGTCCGCCTCTTCTTTTCTATCGAAGCGGAGTATTAGATTAACGAAACTTGATAATTCGGACACAATCTGAACCTGTTCGGATTCATTCTGGTATATGACCTCCATTATATTTTCCTCTTAACATCAGCAGCACCTAAAAATATCTCACGATTGGCCGCGTATATTAATGTAACGTTCCCCGAACGCCGCACGACCATTTGCCAACTATTGCCCCCAATATATTTTTCACTCATATTCATCGGATTCCGATACGTGAAGTGAAACGTCATGTACATTCGCCGTAATTCGCTAAATCGTTGAATAACTATTAGGCGCTAATTAATAGTTTCCTTTTGAAAAAAAGAAATCGAGGGATATTGACACACTTTCTCATCGACATTTTTGTGTTACGCGTTTTCGCCATATCACGAGAAAGACAAGGGAACTGTATTCAGTAAATATACATATACGTATACATAAACGGTAAAAAAAAATATAAATATATATATAGATATATATACACATACGTACGGATCGTAGTTGCGTCGAGACACATCGCTCGACAATCTCGTAATTAGCTGTTCGACTGATAAGGAGCGCAAGTATAATACGAGTGCATGGTCCTACATGCGTTTCGCGTGGTGCGACTGCTAACGGAATTCGAAAGTCTGTAAGTTTGCGCCCGAGTATGTGTGTCCTGGGGAAAGAATTAACGCTAGACATCAAGTAGCCTCGAATCATCGACGACGGTGACGCAGAGAGCTTCGTGGCTTCTTTTTGCGCGATTATGACATTTCGATAGAGCAAAGTACGGTTTTCATCGCGATTGCGCGACCGCGGTTTATCAGAATACCAAGTAAGAATCCAGAAAGGTGCAACGCGTATTCTTACTACGATTAATGTTGAATGTAGGGCATACATGTATAAATATCTCTCTCTCGTTCTCGAATCGCTGTTCTTGGAAATTGATTGGCATCACCGAAAGCGGATTCTCATATTCGCGCAAATTCCTATTTTCCACTTCTTATTTTGTCCATCGCGTGACGCGAATATACGGCTATTATGGGCATACATACGTAGGGAATGCTCTGCGACGCTTCAACCACTTTGAATCTCCTCTTACGTTGTACCTGATCATATCATGAATTGCCACCATGCCGTTCGATCTCAGGCGAAACGGATGTGACATGTTATGCGCCTTTCCCTGTTAATTCTGTAAATATTGTAGATACGTTGTGCTGTGATCAGTCTGGATCGTCGTCTTTGAAAGGATGACTCGAGGCTGCGCTTGTTAAACCGAGTGTAGAAGGCGAGTGTTGTGAATATTATATATTGTTTGAGATGATACGGCGGTATTCGTAACGATAACGTCGTTCAGTAGAATACCAATGAGGCTGCAGCGATCGTAGCTATATCTCAAATTAAGTTATGATAATGTTATTAATGTATCATGTCCGACGATTTCACTATGTCAAACCATTTTTATGTACCGGTGCATCACCTCAGATGATTCGCGAACCGATGATTAGATATAGATAGTGGAACTGTCGGCCTGTATATCTTAATAAATCGAGTACATGACTGCCATTATGCACGCATTGTTTATTAATAATTTATCCTTGCAATAAACCAGATATTTAATTATCCTGTGAACAATGTATCTTTATTCACAATAATTTTGTTTACGTTTTTATTAACATGCTTTATTTATTTTGCAGATGTGATTTTTTTCTTAAATATTCTTATATTTTCTTGAGAAGATTGAGAAGAATTGCAAGAAAAGAAATGCAAGAAAGAAAAGAGAGGTAAGTGTTATTAATTATTTATACATATATGTGAATTAATATATATAGTATATAATTTGATTCATAAATACTTTTTCTGTAATTTTGAACAAAACAAATTTAAACATGTCATAAAAATTATATAAGTGCTATTAATATTTAAAGTGCTTTTTAAATAAACAGTATTTATTGAAATTAAAATTTATCTTAAAGTTACAATCAATACGAATAATTAATGAATTCTCTTATGCCGAGTATTTTATTTATTTACCGAAAAATAATATTTGTAATAAATTAAATATTTAATTTTAATTAGGTCATAATTAATATGGGAATGAGTAATGTCACAATAAATTTCTGCGGAAAATATATTGCAGTTATCAATTTTCATTTTTAACGATTTTTACCTACTGATATATCATAAATTAGCGTGTCATAAGGACATATTATAATGAACATGTTTCACATATTACGGCGGCAAATAATATCTGTTTATTTTAGCTGAGAGTAATATCACATGAAGCATATTTCATAAAATTAAATGAAATACGTTTCATACTTTCTTCGAAAGAATATTTGTAAACCCCACTGTGCATGTTATAATATTGCACTCTTTATAAGATAAATTTATGAGTGCGCATGGAAGTTAATGTTTCAAAATTTTTGTAATATATAAATTTTCATACATACTGTATATTTTTTCTTGTCATGTTGCAATTTTCATCGATTGATTCAATATACAAGTTCAAAAGCTATGCAATCAATATCTCTTTGCATGTGAAATATTAAATAATGTTTACGTCGTATCAAAGAGCTTTAAAATAATTTTTGACATATTTATAAGTAGACAGTTATATGTACGTTTAAATGTATAAAATTTTATTTTATATATTAACGATTACATATTAGAAATAATTTTGTATTTTATATTTTTCAATTGTTTTATTATTTATATTCTTTATTAAAAAGAATATAATTAATTAACTGTATGGATATATTGTACACAATGTATGACGTACGCAAATTAAATTATCATTAAATTATTATTAAACGTGTAAACTTATGCTTTGCATTGATTCATGGCTGTAAACAATGTACTGAATTAAAAAATTATTTGTGCATCCATTGTTAAGTATAAAGGGACTTTGCTGCGCACTGATACCAGATAATATGCGTCATGTTGCGCGAAATTGAAGAGGAAATAATTTCAGCATTTCTCTTTGAAGTCACATACCGTCTGTGACATATTAAGTTTTATATTATATAATTAATGTGGATATATTAAATGTCTATCGCACATATCTATTATATCGTACATACACACACACACACACAATATACATTATGTATGTATGTATATATAGTGTATGTGTGTATATATGCACGAAAGTTACATATTTAATGTCATGTATTTCGTAAATGTATGGCAATAACTTTTAGTTTGCTAGTTTTAAGTCTAAAGAGTAAAATATTTCCGTAGTAATTAGAATCGGTGCTTTAATCAGTATGTTATTAAATGTGAATGTATTCATTAGAATCATAATTAAAATTACATTTACCTGTATAAATGTACTACAATATTTGATCTGTAATGAAGTAATGTTATACTGCAAAGATCGATTGCAAAAACCTTATATAATATTACAGTGTGATTAAAGCTTATCGATCTATTAATAATTAACCTTATCTATTGTTAATTATAAACATTCTCATATTTGCCTTTGAAATAATTTGAGACGAATAGTTAAAAGTAAAATATCTTAATAACAGTTTCTTCTCTAACCCTCTTTTTCGTTCTGTAACAGTAGTAGCGATCGATCTTCTTGCCAAACTTAAGAGACAAATGCTACACGGTTCCTTGTTCAGAAACTTTTTTCCATAGTGACATGAAAAAGAGGTACAACAACATCTATACCTTGCCGATATTTCTTCGAAACCTTTTCTTGCACTTGTGCTGGTCTTCTTGTTAATAGTTCTTTGTTATATAATTACGTTTGTTTCTATCAGAGAGGATTAATGAATTTTAAGGTTGACAAAAACGAGAATTGCTAATTAAAGATCAAATTTGATTAATTTCGCACTGATATAAAATCTGGAGCTAATAGTTAAATATGTATTGGATCAATAATTAACAATTGAATAATTAATAATTCATTTAAAGATAATTTAGAAAGAACTCAAATGCAATCCATCTATAGTAAATAAAACGTATTATACAAAATTTTTATTACGTATCATATCACGTTAAAAACGTATTATATTATACAAATTCTTTAAAATTGACTTACAATAATATAAAAATTTGAACCTTGCATCAATTTAAAAGCAATTTTTGCTTGTAATTGAAGATGGAATTTATCTTCATCGAAAAATTTCAGATGCATAATGAAACATTGTAACGAAATTACGCTGAATTCAACTCGGGTTCTGTTATGCTTAGTTGATAAGGACAATGATACCCTTGCTTTGAACAAAGGCACGCCCACTGCTCGGCACACGTGATAGGCAAACCGAATGAATGTGAAGTGGTCACGAGCTGTTGCATACCGTGCTATGGCTATATTAATGCGTAGGTGCTAACAAGTAAAACTAAGAGTGCTATACACGTATCAGTATATGGGATATACTAATGATTATGTAGGATATATGAAAGAAACATATCCAGAACGTTCTAAAGTTACATGTATTATTTTTTAGTAATCGATTTAGCGACCAATTTAGAGTCGTTTGTTTCTCGATAAAATTTCTACTAGTAGATTGTACCGCGAATGTTTATTTTTTTATTATGTATGGTGAGAAAGTGAATTGAAAAATTGAATTATGCTTCAATTAAAACAGAATTTCAGCAAGTTTGAAATTCGCAGCGCGAGAAAAGTATGTTTTGTGATTTAAAGTTTTGCTCTTGCCGAGTGACACGCCGCAAAAAACAAAGTGCATCGATCCCAGCGGAGGATCCCGGCAAACAGGTTCTCTGCGTTTCATTTCGCGGTTATTTACGCCCATGCGATTTTGCAAATCCGGCATTTGGCCCGCTGTGTATTTCAACTGAGGATTGCCGCTGCGGGCAAGCATGGTTACATACGCGTACATATCGATGCAGTCGGCGAGAAAATGACTAGCGATTAAAAAAGAGAGTTGGAAAAAGAGCGGGATCAGCGAATCGAGACGCGGACGCATGGTGAACGATCAATCAGCTCCTGTACCAATTTTTTTTCTTTCTCTCTCTCTCTCTCTCTCTCTCTCTCCTTGGGATTAGATGGGCACAGTAGCGACGGGACGGAATGATCAAGAGGCGATTCACAACGCTATCTCATCCATTGTTGAATAATTATGACATATAACCGTATTTATACAGTACGATAGATTTACATTGTGCCAACTAAACTGGCGAAACATTAAGAGACTTTGATGCTTATTGCAGTTGTTCTGTTCGTAATGAACGGTGACGGCAATAATAATAAATAATTCAACGGCGACCATGACGATGATTGCCTTCTCGATGTACGGCGATCCCTCGATGGCTGTGTCCAACTCTATATATATCCCTCCCTCACCTCGACATTTTGGTAGTTACTAATTATGGGACATTATCGACTCGCGGAAGTTAGTACAGTCTCCTATTCTCCACCCCTAAGCGGCCATTACCGGTCGTACGAACGTGTTCGGAACACTCCTTGACAGCCTGAATATCAAAATTGATGTTCTATCCGACTTTAATTGAATTAGTGGATCGAGTGCTCTACAAGTCGCATTGCTTATTCTTGTAAAGCTGAGTTACGTACGGAAAACCGCTTGTAAGAAATATATTACCTGAAACATAAATACTCGTATAAGAAATATTATCTTCACACTTTTTATTTAAAGAATAAATATTGTATCTTTTGCGATAGTATTTTTTATATCTGAGTGAAGTATAATTTATCATTAAATATTATAAAAGATAAAAGGAATATCAGAGATTATTTTTCTGGATTAAGAATAAAGAACTGATGAGAGAGAGATATTACAATTATAAGAGATTGCTCGAAGAGAAACACGTTTTATAAGATGAAAACTATTTTAAAGGTAAAAATACCTTTTTCTCCTACATTTTTAAAATAACTAGATATACCTATATGTAATTATAATAGTATAAAAATTTCTACTAAAAGAATTCTTTTGCTATATCTCACTGAAAGAACGAAATGTCTTTTTCAGTTATTGATCATATCACGTTAAAAATAACGTGACTGGTATTCACTCATATGTCGAAGATTGATATGTACACACTAACGGAATCAATTTCTAAAATTGCATAAAGCAATTTTTCATCGGCTCTCACTACGATTGGATATTCGGCGAAAATAATGCAACAGACAGGAAGTGCCGTATGGTTTTTGGATCAATTCGCTTCGGACAGGTAGGAAAGTAATCTCGAAAGTGTCTCCTGTAGCCCTGTGGGAAAGACTTCGATTCGGATCTTATACGCGAGTATGAGAGCATCTCATTCTATCTCTCACCTTCCACTTACTTTTCTCTCTTTCAGTCATGTCAAAATTTGATTTGGCTGTTATAATCAGAATAATCTTTATTTAATGTTTAATTCTTTGTGATTAAATAATTACATTAAAATTAAATGTTATTAATATAAACTTGATAATTGTTCTTTATGCTAATATACTTGCGTATTGATAAATAATGGCGGTAATCAGTATATGAACGATTTGACTATTTCTCATTATTCAACAATCCAGCCGTTAATTAAATGAATTAAGCAGTTATAACGAATTTCTCTTTATATATAATAAAAAATAATATAATTTAATCAAATGATAATGAAAGAAGGTTTCATATCGCGATAATTAGATATCATCACGTTATTTATATTACTAAAATACACAAGGTAAAATTTATTTCTATTTGAGAGTACAAGAATTAAAATGGAAATATGTATTACGCTTTAAGCACATATGTAGATGCACACATGCATGTTTAGTATAATAAATATTATTTAATTAAACTTGATCGATGTGTCCGTTTCGTTATACTCATAAATATGCATATACAGTTATAAGTTATAAGGATTGAATAAGCATTTTCTGTTTTATTTAAAACTTTATATTTCTATAACGTGCAAATCTTATTTTTTAAATTTAATGAAGATAAACATTTCTTGCACTAAGTATTTCTCATAAATTATGAATTGTAAAAATATTTTGACCTCAAATGTACATAACTCGCATTTAATATTTTTATTACATGTTACTACAATAATTACTTTCCAAATAAAAACAAATAACGTTTTCCTATTAACATATTTATTGAAGTGAAAAAAGCAACAATGCATAGAAAAAATAAAAATGAAGTAGGCGAATACAACATTTAAATATATGAAACAACATGAGCCAATGGTAATCAGAAATATGAAGTGAAGCGAAGCAGCTGACGTTACCAGAGTTCATATCACATTATTCTTGCACGCAGCGATGCGTAAGTCGTTTTCGCGGAGTCAGCAATAAGCACGATTTTTTCCCTAGGCCCATCCAGTAGAATAGTCTCTCGCATGTCAAAAAATCCTATTATTCGGCATTGATCCTCTCTCGTCGAGATGGAAGAGATCGGCAGGCGAGCTCGTCTAGTTTTGTTCGCTCTTCTCCTCGACGTCGCTCATTGCCTGGAATTGAATCGATCTGACGAGGTCACTTCACACGGAGGACTCGGCGTGCCGTCCTTGTGCAATCTTTACGATGAGATCATTTCCGCGCGCGATATTCTGAATCCGTGCTAAGTTTTAGATAGCTACGAACGTTATCGTATAAATTACGTTACGCAAGGATCAATCGCGCTATAATCTAGCTTTAACTTAAAGAAGTTAAATCTTTATTCTCATGTTTTTTATGCAATATATGAAAAATGTTGAGTACATATTAACGTAAAACCTATGAAATATTTTATTTGAGATAAATGCTTTAATTGGCTTCTGTAATCGTTCCGCATAATATATTTAATGTTATTTTTAAATATCTAATGCAAAGCAATCGATATATCTTCCAATAAAATTCATAAGTATTTACTATATCAAATATACTTGTATGTCTTTGTATACATGACAATGACAGATTTGAATGTATATAAATATGTATAAAACAAATGTGAGATGTGTCTATCCTTGTGTTATTATCATTGTTTGAATAATTATAAGTTTGCGTAATTGATGAACTCATACGAACTTATTCGCAAACATATTGAAGTGAATTAATCATCATAGTAAACATATTACGCTAATTATTCTTTCAAAGTAAAAATTTATACGACAGAAAATAGAATTTTTAAATTATAATCTGATATTTACAGGCAATAATAACTTTTTTAAGACTGGGTATATTTCAATTTCTACTCTTGCACATTTTTTTCATAAAGAAACAAATTTATATTTTTTTATCTTATACAGCTTAGGAAACTGATATAAAATCCTTATTCTTATTATAATATGAAAATGTCTGATAACTGTGCTATGGAAATTATATTAATTTGTTTGTGATGTATGTAATAGATTACTCTAAAGTTTTCTATACATAAACTCTATACATTATTTAAAAAGATAAATTACTCACAGTAATCGATAACTCCATAAAATGAAAAAAGGATAAAATAAAGGTTCTAATTATTCTGGCGCCAAACCTCAATGCATTATGCAAACCACTCGAACACCGACGAGTCTGCGCCGTAATAAAGAACAATGTCTGGCTCAATTTCAGTCTCGTTTGCTAAGACTTTTATCACCCGCACCGACTATCATAAATAAATTATATTTTTCCGATGTCTCTATTCTACTCCATCGTTTCTTCATTTTTATTGCAATCTTATTTCGCCCGCTGTCAACCATATCTCTCACATTTATCACCAACAATTTTACCATCAATTTTATTAAATTTAATGTTAGCAATTTTTGAATACTATTCAATTATTCAATAAATCCTTTGTTAATAAAATGACTAGACTTCTCGGAAACTAAACGTTGCACTAACGTTTGCACTACTACTAAACGTTACATTTCCAATCAATTTGTAACTGCTATATAATTTGGAAATAATGTTCTATAACAAATATTTGGTGATATTTATATCATAATTACTTGTATTTATTGCTTTCTTTATGTAATATAAATGTACAAATGCTACATATTACTTACATAATAAGTATGCTTCAATATATAAAATTTAACGTGGGAAATATGGACGTTATACAAAAAAAGTAGTTAATTACAATATAATAAGATGACATAAATATACCATCATTATTACTTTTGAAAAAGAGCGAAATATAACTACAACGTTGTTGCAACTTTCATGTATAATATGTGATATGATGTTATATAAAATGTGATACTGAAATTTATTGCTATTATACAGTGAAAACATAACTGTGTCGACTATTAATACTGATAGAAACATGATCTGCTTAGATATGGTAAAAGACTAAAAACCTATAGTATTCATACATTCATAGCTTTTCTTATACAAAATTTAATAAAAACAAATATTTTTTAAATCGAAAATAAAATTTGTAAAATTGATTTTTTTTTGTAAACAATAGTGAGTATATTATTGATAATATTAAATAATTTTATATGTTTGTAACGTCCTAAAACTGTTTTATTTATATTTTCCGTGTATGCGTGTGTGTGTGCGTGTGCGTGTGCGTGCGTGCGTGTGTGTGTGTGCGCGTGCGTGCGTGTGCGTGCGTGTGTGTGTGTGTGTGTGTGTGTGCGTGCGTAAGTTAGATTAAAAGAATTTTGTATAGAGAATTATATAAATGCCAAATGTAAAATGTAACATTTACATTTACATAAATTATGATAAGAGTAACATGAATGAAAAACTTTATAATTAACAGTAACATGGATACACTTATGCAGGAATTTGAATATAAATAATATTCCTCTTTCAGGTAATATCTTTGCTTTACCATTATAATATCTGTTATAAATATGCAGAATAAAATTTTGGAAATTATTTATTTCCTTTACATAATTATCTAAAATAAAATTAAAACTTGATTTTTGTATTATTGCAAATTGTGATGTTTATCATAATCGCATTGGAGTATAATATCTTTTATGTATTAAATATAAGAACATAATAGAAAGGAAGATCTGACTGAAGATGACGACTGGATCTACTTATTGTTAGTGATTGGTAATCCCACTCTCTCAAACGAGAATTAATAGTCGTCCTGAGTTGTGCAATTAGATGCGATTAATCGGCCTCGTTTAATCTGAATCGTCGGCAACTACGAAGAAGGGATCTCCATCCCCTTCGTTCCTCCCTTTCTCTCAATTCGTGGATATGTACTAGATCCGAGATTCTTTCTTCTTTGTATAATTTTATACTTAATTTGCTAAGAATTCGAAGAAAGTTGCGTACTTACTTTCAATACTGTAATTTTACAAATGAACTGTTGCTGTAAGTTATAATCGATTGATTCTTGTGATTAGACCTATTTCTTCCTGCTCACTTCTATAATAAGATTAGTGACAAATTATCCATGGGGAAAAGGTCCTGAATGAGAATTTATGTACATATTGCAAAATAATAAATTCTCTGTTATGTGTGCTTGCACAACTTGTAATTTGGGCACTAAAGGAGAATTTTAACATTTTTTTTTTTACAGATGTGACTAACTCATAGTTAAACCCAGCTAAGAGAGTACGTTATTTTAAGCATGTCCCATTGTAAGATTTTGAAATTTGGGACCTTAAAAGTTGCTCACGTGCGAGGACCAGCTCTCGTCTTAAGCGCGACTTGAAGGTACACGTGACCCTGATTCGCGTCGATCTTTCAAGAGGTTTATCCTCGAGTAGCGCGCTCGGCAATTGCATATTAAATGCACCCGTATTCCTGCCCGTTATCCCTGTCTGCTACCCTCACCTCCGTTGCTCGTGTTCTCGCCTCTCTAGAATAGGGTCATGAAATATGACCGCGCCATAAGAGAACCGCCGGCACGAAAATACTATCGCTTTCCAATAATACGTTAGAGAACGACGGAAAAAGGGGTGGAAGGGGAGGATTGCACAAGGGAGAACGGAGAGACTGTTGCGAGAGAAGAGCGATGAAGGAGAGAAAAGTAGGAATGAGCGTAGACGAACGTGGGAGAAAGAGAGTAGGTTCGCGCGAGCGAGAGGTGGTGGAAATAAGCGCTATTCGAAGAAACTGAAAATATCGTCCGTTTTGCGGCACTCTCTCGGCCATATGGTGACCGGCATATATCATATTAGAAGCCAATTTTTAACTCGGTGGGGGCACATTTCACGCGATAGTGGCGGTTATAACCATTCGCTGCTAAAAATCCAATGAATTGATGGGAGGGGTGGAGAAACGAAGGGGGACAGGAGGCCCGATCGTTCATGGGGCAAAAAGGAGTCGGACGAACGGTGCGCCCACNTCGGCTTGCCTGACCAAAGGGAAACGACCGCAATATCTTAGGGTCGTAAGTACACACGGAGTCCACAGCAAAGACCTCGTCGGTCCTCATAAATCTTACGAGGCCGAGCCCCTCCGCGATTTCCCTTTCTTCTACTGTTTTCTTTTTTCTTTTTTTTTGCACGTTCCCGCTCTTTTCGCGGCGCGAATGCTCTAAATATTGTTTCCGAGAAGTATGGGAGAGGATACAAAGGGATTTAGGAATAATAAGATTCGCAGGACACATAGCCCCGACCTTTGTCATTGTAATTAAAAAATCAAAATACAATAGTATCAGTAGGAGCTGTGCGATATACTGTAAAAGTTCATTGAAGTTTTTGAAATATTTCGCTAAATTTATTAAGAAATTGAAATATATTCTATTACATATATTATATATATCATACATTTGACAGGGATTGAAATTCTGGTACCTAGTCTCTAAACTACGGCAATTGTAGGTAACATTTGAAGGAAAGTACATATAACATTGGTAACTATTGGTGCGGACATGTCGATACTATCCCTGAACTATCTACATCGAATTATATTGTGCGATTGTCATGAGATACATTTCGGTGGAAGCAATTAATATTTTAAAATTTAATGATCTGTTTATTATTTTACAAAACTTAGCTTCATAAAACAAATTGTTTTTATGTTTTGATGATTGTAATATCTTCAAATACTACTTACTAAAAAAAATGTGTTTTTAATAGAAAAATATTATTACTATAATAGTGTTTTTATTGAGCATTAATGTAGCAAAATAATTTTTTTAATATTTCATAACGAGATTTTTTTGAAGTTACAATTAAATAGCTATACAAATCTAAATTTGTTACACGCAACCATGACACGCAACCATGAAAGACGTGAGACAATAGATTGAAAGCTTGTAACTTGCGAAACAAAACGCATTCTGTCCCATCGAATGCTGTCTAATCTAATTTAGCAACCAATACGTGGGATTTTCGCGAAATACAAGCGATTCAATATAAAAGCTACGTGAAGCAAACAAGATTCCGTACAGGAACACGACTTGATCAGCCAATCCTCCAAGCCAATATTGAAGTTGCGTCGATAACCCTATCCCTTTCCAGCTAAATTCGCCCAATCATGGAATTCGATATTGATGCTAACGTATGAATTCTTATTTATATTTTACTTATGTACGTCGTGCGACATTGTACAATAAACATGAGGGAACTTTCTCATATTTGTCCCTGTACCACTCTCTATTTTGCGATACACAAGTCACTAATAATAATCATAAGTTATTGTTGTACTTAACTTTATAATACATTGCAATTTTTGATATGAACGTAATCATGTTATACTGCAGCTCCACTTACCTATTTATTCACAGGCGCGCAAAGAGTAGCGGAATGACTGGATCGATAATCCGACGACTAGCAACCTTTATTCCCTTTTTTATTTTTGCAAAATTAATACGTAATAATTTACGGTCTTCTCTCCTTATTCTTTATTTTATATTTTAAAAACATATTTTAGTTTTTATTTTGCCAATTTTTATATTAAAAGACACAAATAAAGATGTATTTAAATCAGAAACTAAAATAAGTCATTTTCATATTTTTAAAAGATACATAGTAAAATTAGAAGAAGACATAAATTAGTTTACTCATTTGTTGCTCAATGCTCATTTACTTATGCCAATAAAAAAATATTCATGGGTGATACGTTATCAGTGCTGGCAGTAATGTTTGTAGCTCGTTGACCGCTCCTTTGATAAAGACTGAATACTAAAAAGCATTCTCCGTCATTTTATATGGAGGAATAAACATAAATAAATATTATATTTGGCACGTGGTGCACACATGATATTGTGCAGCAAAGAGCTCGTTAATCTTCACTAGATGCGTCCCTCTAATGACGGGAATCCCTCTGTTATCTCGTTGGCCTCCCCATGAGCGCACTCAGTCTCAAATTAACCATAATGAAATAACGATCTCACGTTCCCGACGTCAAGAGGATCCTGACAAAACGGTCTCGGCACCCTGTTATCTTAGATGAGAATGGTACCGTGATTTCGTGCTATTACAAGAGAAGTGAGAACGCGACTCTACATTTCTAAGATTTCTTCTTTAATTAGCCTACTTTATTACTGTGTTACTAGGTAATAATAATAGCATGCACGGCAAGTCGTGCAGTAGTCACCGCCGAAGCGGCTGGCGGCGCGGTGCAACGCGATGCTCTCCCACTCTGACGTCTCATTTCTGCGATTTCTGCGTTCTCCCTGTGACCTGCATCTAACTTGCAAGAGAATGTATCGCGAAGTTTGGCAGTTCCATAAATCGCGCTTAGCGCGCTGTAAAATCGTTTTAACGATGTCACGCACGGTGAACGCGTGAAACGTCCCGAAGTGTCGATCAGCTGCAACACGCCCGGCGAAAGTACTCCCACTCCGTGCATATAATCGAGATACGATGCGTCTATCGCTCGCGATGCATTTACAAAGGCCGACGCGCGAGATGCCAGGGAGAAAAGCGTTGCTACCGTGCATCTACCTGTATAACCGGGGGAAAACGGCTGAACATAAATTTTGCGCTGGCCCTG
>QKQZ01055423.1:0-10684 GCA_003595255.1 Solenopsis fugax | reverse complement strand
GCTGACGACGACGTCGTCGCCGTCGTCGTCGTCAGGCCGGTTGGCGCGCTCGGTGCAGGAAGTCGCGGCAGGGAATTGGTAGCTGCACTGATGGCGGATTGCATGCCACGTGGTAGAGTCGTCGCTCGCGATTCTCCACCGTATTCCAATTCGTCTTCGGTATCCTCGTCGCCGGCTGATGCACCTGCACGATGATTAACAACTGTTCTCTTGTCGGATAATGTTGACGACGCTGATCGCACTTGAAAGTGCAATGAGCAATGTAATCTTGTAAACGAGAAAGATGAATGGTTTCTGGGCGATTTGCATGATTATGTTATAGATACACTTTAGATACGAGCTATCTGTGATTTCATTAAATATGAAAATTGTTTATATATTGATATCTATTTATCATTTGCGTACAATGCCGTTCCATTTCATTTAGCCTGTTGTAAATATTTATTGGTACTTGTAAGTTATGCACGCATCAATGTATATGAAAATTATTTATTCATAAGTATTACGTATTCATGAGATGCCATTCATTGATAGTTACGATGACGAAGTTTAAGAAAAATGATTTTATAGAAAAAATAAAAATAAATGTCGAGCAACTTTTTCTCGTTTCCATCTGTATATTAAAAATGATGTCAAATTTTAATAATTCGATTAAATTTCCTTGAAATAAAATTTTTTTTTCTCGATAATTACACGCAATAAAATAATTTAATAAAACATAATAAAATATTTAAAAAATATTGTTATTATTTTTGTTATTTTACTTTCAATATTTTTTATATAATCTTACTGTTTATAACCAAGAAGTTTTGTTTTTGCTTGTTATAGAATTAACTGAAATAGAATCGGAATCGCGTGCGGCATAATACATACAAACAAGGCGCGAAGTTGCTTTCACGCTTCCTAATTCCAACTTAATTCACCAATATAAGTACATTTACGTTTAGACCCTGCACTGCGTGCGCGTTCACTCTATTCACTCCATATAAAATAAAACCCTATTATCGGGACTGATCTGACTGTAGCGTCTAACGTGCTCAGCCCGCGCCATAGCGTAATTGCGGAAAAGGAACGCTCGAACAACCCGCGGGATTGCCTCGAGTCGGCGAGGCAAAATTGAGCTGTAACGCCAATTACCGCCGTTTCCGCGATGTAATATGATCCGCGGGAGATCACTCCGCGTGGAGGAGTGCGCATCACACATTCATTCATTCACACATACGCAGGGATAGTCACGCTCGGACTCACCTGACTCTCCCCTGGTGTTGGCATCGGGAACGGAAGATCTCCTCCTGTTGCTCCAGATCCTTTCCTCGGCGGAGCCGCCTCCGGCACCGCCGGTGCCGGCTCCGCTTCCCCCGCCGATCGAACCGCAACTTCTTACCCTGTCCAGCTGCTCTCTCGAAAAGCTCTTCGGATTGAATAACAAATCGCCGGCGCTGCGCCGTTTCGCGGCTAGGGCACTTGCACTCGCACTAACACTACCACCACCACCACCACTGACGTCACCGGAACATGCCAACAGGCTCAGCTTCGTCCTCGAATCGGCAGCCATCAGTGTAGACTCAAAGCTGCCGCGCCAAGAGAACCTCTCGTAGTCACTGGCCTCTCGTTCTTCTCCTTCCTGACCAGCAATAGCTGCCGGATGGCTGTTGATCAGCAACAAGGGGTCATGAGACTTCGATCTTGGTAGCTGCAAGTGCGCTGATGAAGGCGTGTTAGTGGAGTCGGATGTAGAGTCATCATCTTCAGTGGTGGACGCCGAAGATGGGGTCCGATGATGCTGAGAGTACCGTCGCCAAGGGGTGGAGTGATGATGTGCCGGTCCGCCTTCAGAGACTTCGTGCATCAGCGCTACTAGTCGACTGCCAATGTGATGCATCACCTTTGCGATCAGTGGCGGACTACTATGCGGCGTGGAGTTGGCATCTGAACTTACGCCGTCACCGGCCATTTTTGTGAAGCTCTGCACCAATTTCTGATAAACGAAAGCGGTATCTCTACCTAAACATGGCGCAGTTTGCATCCCTGGCCTTGGTCCTTTTATTTGTTCTCTCTCCTTGTCCGATAAAGTCGCGTCACCAGTGGAAGTGGTGTCAAATTTGCTGATGATCTGCTGACAGCTCTGCGAGATCTGTTCCTGCAAGGCTGATCTGCGACCTCCAGCAGCGCCCTCAAGGTCGGAGCTAGTGTAATCTGAGCTGTCGTAAGAATCCGACCACGTGTCTTCCGAACTGAGATATTCGACGATCTCGCGCACTTGCTCGTCGCGTATCCCCGGCACCGTCTTCATCAACCGCGTCAGCTCGTTTTCAAAGTACACTAATTGCGGCGGTTTGGTGCGGTTTTGGACGCAGAGTCGTGCTTTTGAGGTGTAACCCGGCAGCCGAGGACTCGGTGCCGGCGAAACACCGCCGGAATTCGCGCTGGTGACATTTTGTCCTTGACCTGACCCTTGACCGTTTGAGTTGGCCACCATCGTCTTGAAGAACTGTCGCATTTTCGACATCATGAGATTCGTCTCCTCATCACTCGACCAATTATTGAAGCTGTCTTTGCGTGATAATGAGGCATTCGCCAGGTGCGGCAGACTCGCATGATTCACATGCTTTGTCAAGTTGTTTTTGCCAGCCGCTCCTTCCTTAGTAGCGCTTTGATTCGCGTCACGAGAATGCTCCGAAGTTTCATTGTGTGAGCGATCCTTACCGGCTTCTTGATCGACCTCGGTGCCGTTCGTTTGATTTTCGTCTGGTAATTTTTGATGCTGAAGAAGATCGTCGCAGCTGCCGACGAAACCTGAATCTCGCGATTGCTGCTTCGATCGTTGACCGTCGTTTGAATTCACCGAAACCGAGTTTCTTGAAGGTTCCATTTGCGAGGACGAGGCAGCGTTCAGTGAATTACTGTTATTTGTAAGAGTGGACGGCGAAGAGGATGAAGATAGGACGGACTCTGGCTGTGGAGTCTTTGCTCTGTCCGAATCTTCGGAATTGATCGCCTCGTTCTCGTTTTCTATCACTATTTCGTTCATTCGCGTAATTTCTCTGTTGGGTTCCGGCGTTTTGTTCCGATCGTCTGGCACACGTGGACTTTGAGTTCCTAGATTTCGCGGCTTTTTCTTCTTGCGTTTTACCGTGTCAAATTGGCCGTCCGTGCCAAACACAGCAGTCTGGCCGTCTTCAGTACCATCGGTTTCTGTCGAGGAACCTTCAGACTGTGTCTCCTGCGCGTCCTGATTAAGGCTCAGGTCTTGAAGAGAATTTTGCGAGCTCAGGTTTTGAGAGCTCTGTGTGAGAGCCAACAAATTATCCAGAGAAGAACTATGAGATCTGCCTGTGCCCCTCGCACGTACTAATTTCTTTCTTCTTTGCGCTTCTGGACTGGGTCTGCCTTCAGAATCACTTCCTACTGAACCGTCAGAATCTCTTCTATCCTGATCGAAGCCGAGAAATTCTGACAGATAGTACTTTTCCAGTCTAGATGAATTTAAGAAGCCGTCGCTGTTATTTGACCTGTCCTGGTTTTGACCACTGCCGTTAGCTTCGTCTTGGCCGAGCGACTCCAATCCCTCGGAATAAATCGACGAGGTTTCCGACAAGCTGTCGACCTCACGCGAGCCTATACTGGAGCTGTTTCCATCACCTCCCAATCCAAAGAAGAAATATTTCTCCAACTCTGAAGCGGAAGGTGGTCTCGGCTTTTTCGATGGGCTTCCCGCAGCCAGACTGGGCTCCGTTTCACTTTCCTCGCAGGATTCCTCGACGATGGTGTGCAAGGTGAAGTCGATTGCCTGCCTGCGATAGCCCCTGAGTTCCTCTTCACGATCGCCGAAGTTGTTAGCTTCGTCTTCGGAGCTTTCTTCGGTGGCAGTGGTCGCGCCCGGCTCATCTTCATCGTGAGATACTTCTTCCACCCAGGAATCGTCATCGGCCAGACCTTCCTCGAGGATAATAACGCCACCAGTACCTGAATTATCATCGCTAGACTGCGACGAAACACGTTGTTGCGCACCTTCATGATAATCCGACACGGAACGATCCTTCGACACGTCATCCGCATTCTCCTGCCGACAATTGAGCGGCTTCGGCACGTTCTTCACGGACACGTCGTCGCTTTCACTAGCGCTACCGACACTCAATCCACTATCCACTTCAGGCTCGGCTGATTGATGACCGGTCGTGACGGCGGAGACCGCGACCGCGGATGGCAGTCTTTTCACCATCAACGGCTTGCGCGGAGCGTTTTTACGATGAAGCTGCGGTTCGCTCGCTGCCTCCAATGCCAGCTGGAAGTAACCGGCCAAGCCTCCCTGGCCGCCAGACGAGTGGATCTCATCCGGTTGCAACAGCGTCGTGGTGTCCGACGTAACAACGCTTACTGGCTGGTACGACGCTTCCTGAGTAATCATCACGAGACTTCTATACTTATTGTTGCTCCCGCTGGTATTGTTACTGCTGTTGTACTGGGCTGAATCTCTAGCAAGGTCCTTGGCCGACGCTTGGCCGTCAGCTGGGAATCCATTCTCCTGCCGAGTGCACGGGCGTCGCTCGACTGAGCGAAACCGTGTCGCGTCCCCCTCCTCGGAGCATTCACCACTACCATCGACACCGTTACCATCACCATTTCCTCCCACCTGAGCGGCGATCTCGCCTCTCACCGGGCCGTCATGCGCAATGTCCACCTTGCTGCCGTCGCCGTCTTGCTCCTCCGCGCTCCTCGTCATCTCCTGGATCCTGCTAGTTGATATCGCGTCGCCTACGTCGGCTTGTACCCGCTCCTCACCCGCCACTGCCACCGTCAGGTCGTTGTCTCCTGGCCCGCCATCTTGACCGCCGCGACGACACGTAACGGAGCGATAACCCTCATCGTCGTCTTCGTCTTCGTCGTCGTCGTTGTCGTCCTTCGCGCCGATCATCGACTCGATCGAAGACCGCCCGCTGATCGGTCTCTCAGACTGCACGCTCCGCTTGGCGCCGCTCTTCGTCATCGTCGGACGTGTTTTGTCATCACGATTACCGCGAAGATGATAACCGTTCTCCTTGATGCCTCTCGAAATATCTTCCGTTTTCCTCTTGCCGATTTGGTATAGTAATTCGCCGTTGATCGCAGCGACTCCGTTGCTGTAATCGAAAGACGACTCGATCGGAGTCACTTCGTATTCGTGAAGCTCGTCACTGCTCACTTCACTGCCCGTGGTGTTGCTCTCGTTGCTGGTACAACTGTCGGTAGATATGTCGACAATGACGTCGACGTTCGAACGATCTGGCTCTGATAAACGCTGCTTATCTCCTTGTTTCTCGCAATCGTTCGTTATGCTCGATCGCGCAATTTGTTCGCTATCGGAAACTTCAAGTCTGTCCCGATGGTCGACGTCAATCTGTTCTGAAATTTCGGAGGAAACTCCAGAAATTTCGAGAGAATCTGGTACGATGTTCGAATCCCAAGTATCGCTTGAGGGTGATTTTAGACTTTCGATCAGACCATCCTGCAAAATCTCCTTCGACGTATTAACAGCTTCGGAGCAGATCTGTATTTTTGAAGTAGGCTCTTCGTCTTTCAAGACAGCGGCAGGTGGATCGATACTGTCGGGATCGAGCATTCTAATGGATTTCAATTCGATTCGATTGTCAGAACAGTCATTATCGTCTGCAAGATACAGTTCTTCAGGGATCGATCGACGTTGTAATAGAAGAGGAAGTCGTTTATCATCGTTATCAGTTCCGCTCTTCTTATTGCGACTTCTTCGTTTGTCAGTCAAATTAGCAGGTTTATCCAATAATTTATCATCGCTTTTAGACTGATCGTTGTCGATGATGTAAGCCTTGGCACGTTTTTTAGTTTCTTCTAATTCGTTCTTGTTTACCTCTCGTTCATTCTCCATGAGAACATCTTCGTTCAATAGCCTCACGTGTTGCAACACCACTGGTTCTTCTTCGGGAATCGCAGTGACGCGTTTCAAGGTTACGCCACCTTCCGCTGCGGAATCCGAGTCATCCTCTTCATTGTCCTCGATGTCGTTGTCGCTGGTGAGCGAGTCGTCGTTCACCACGAATACCTTGGAGAATCTATGCGAGCTGGAATCCTCTTCCAGATCGCTGCTGTCCGCCGACGATCTCCCGGACGAGCTGCCCGAGTCCTCTCGCGAGTGCTGATACATTCCTTGCGCGCTCCTCTCGAAGGATGACGATAACGAATCTTCACAAGTGGCTCCTTCGTTTTCTTCTGACTCTTTTTCACCTTTCTTGCATTCCGCTTCGGTATTTTTCGTTTCTTCTGATTTCTTTTTATTCTTTGTGGTGGACGAAGCAAACTCGTTGATATCCTTCGTTGACAAGTTCTCCTCCTTTCTGAGCTCTTCAGTCTTCGGCACGACATTCGCCTCGTCTCTCACATCTTGACCTATTTGAGAAGACTCGAGATTTATCGACGAGGCCGTTATTGTCTCAGTTATTGGATCATATAGTCTTGGGGTCAACACCTGTTCGGGCGGGTGGAAGGTGCAGGTAGTCGGATCGAAAGCGCCGGCAAGTCGGGGATCCAGACGTGCACCATGAAGGGGCTGATTGAATCGAGGGTGCCAGGCGAACCAAGGTGCCGCCGGGTCACCTCGTAATCTCAGAGTTCCTGGCTCGGCGTGACCGTCGCCGCGACTTATCATGGATGATGCAGCCGCCGCAAAATCGCCGGTCCACAGGGCGGCCGGTACCGGCACCGGATACGGGACGGGCACCGGTATGGGTACGGGCACCGGAAGCACGTTTGCGCTTCGGGAACCGCCGCAGGCCTGGATAGATCGAA
This sequence comes from Solenopsis fugax, assembly GCA_003595255.1. Lineage (NCBI taxonomy): Eukaryota > Metazoa > Arthropoda > Insecta > Hymenoptera > Formicidae > Solenopsis > Solenopsis fugax. The sequence continues at coordinate 3,886 of QKQZ01055423.1, read as the reverse complement.
AGAATAATGGCTCGCGATATTTCTTTATCTTGAAAAACTTTAATCTATCTTTCATTTCTTTCCAAATTTCGTAATTATTACATTTAGTTTTCTTTTATTGGCTAAATACATTTTTATCTCTGTATTTAATTTAAAGCTGACTAATTACTTTTTTAATTTCTTTTTAGTTTTTATTTATAATTTTTATTTTTTATAATTGTATGTATATAAACGATAAATATTTATATATTTTTTAATACATTTAATTTAATTAATATGAGATAATATATTGTGTTACAAAAACGATAAAAGAGAAAAACCGCGCTTTTCTAATTTTGATCTCGTACTTGAATAAAAATGCGAATGATTTTATAAATTACTTTCTGATATTATTAAAATTTTAATTATTGTAGAAAAAATTTTTAAGTATTTAAATTAAACCTTTTGTTTCCATAAATATAATATATTCCACTCATAATAAATGTAAATAGAGAAATGGGTTAACAACTCGAAAGCTGGATGTGACAATTCACTACAAAGCGCTTATCGATCAGTGTAATCAACGTGAGGCGTCGCTCGATACATGAATGCTCAAGTACGGTTTATTGACAAAGTATGACCATGAATTCCGCATAGTTGCCGTGCGGCTCTCTTCGCTAGTAGAACGTGAATGATTAATTTAGCTGTGGCAATGTGTTTGTCAAACGGATGCACAGCCAGTCGCGGTCACATATGGACTTGTAACTCCATATCTATGGAAAACTGTTTTCGCGCATAACATTGTCTTTTTATTCGATTTATTTATGAAATTGATTTGTGAGTAAAAATCGATTTTATATCCTTATGATACCATATTCAAAATGATACCTTATTCCTACCATCCTGGGTATCTCGAATCTGTTCATTTTTTCACCGATTTGGTTCTAAAAATTTCTAAAAATTCACAAACATACTTTCAGTTTCCTAACAATAAATGTCCATTAAAACTTCACTTTAGAAAATAAAATGTAGTATATAATCCATCAAACTTGCGAGAAATTTGTACGAACAAGAATTGGTCGAACACGAAATAATCAGGATAGTAGGGAAAGAGTTAAAACAAATAAATTCATGAAAAGTTAATTAAAGATAAATCACTACAAAACACTGATTATTAGTAGTATATAGTATGCTTAAAAGAATTAAAGTATTAGACTTATTATTGCAGGTCCACAGAAAAAAATGAGTATCAAATCAACAAGTCATTGTTTCATATATAAGCAAGACTATAAAATCTTCTTGGAAGAATTTGATAATCTTAATCAGACATAATTTGCTTACGTGAAGAGAAAAATTTTCTCCATATAAGCAAATTATGTCTGTTTAAGATTATAAATTCTTCTAAGAAAATTTTGTATTCTTGCTTATATATGAAACAATGAATTGTTGATTTGATATAAATTTTTTTTCTCTATCTTTAATATTAGATATTTGAATCTTTGGTGAACCTTCGGAAAAATATATATTATATAAAATTCTTCTTTCTCCCATTATTTAACGAATATTTCTGCATCAATATAATACTTGAATTCTTTCAAACGTATCATACGAGATGTGCAATAACAATTCGAGAGTAGGCGTACCTGGCAGGCAGCGGAACCGCGCCCCGGACAGCAACTCCAAACGTCCTGACCGATGATGTCCGCAGTGCCGGCGACGTTGACACCGGCGCCGACAGTGACGATCGGCGTCGTTGGCAACGGCAGAGAGCCGCTTTCGAAGTAGTCCCAGTCGCAGTCCTCGAGCGACTGCGCGTGATGGTGGTGGCCGCCGTTGCGGGGCAGTCCGTTCAGGTAGGACGAGCTCGAGCAACTGCTATCGGCGTCGTCCTCTTCGCGGCCCGACGACGAGTCCGAGCTGATGAAGACCAGCCGCCTGTAATCCACCACGGACGCTGGCTGATCCTGACCTGGGCCACCTGTCGCAGGATTAGGACTGCGCTGCCGACTGCTTCCACCCCCGCGTCCGATCAGGTTCAACGTCTGCAGGCTCTGCAGATCCTCGCCGCCGCAGCAAGATCTCGCGTGCGATCTCCCGCGTCGTCGCGAACCTTTTTTTAACAACATATTTCGTTCATGATTCACTCGATCGTTTTATGCCGACTGATTCAGCGAGACAGCGATAAGATCGGATAGGTAGATAAAAGTCGGAATTTTCCGATAAATCGTGGATTTATCGATACAAATGTTGGTAGCAGTTGGTTATCGTTCTCATCGCGATTTAACTCTTTAGTGTTCCGGGAGTTCAAGTTGAAAAATAGCATAATCAATCTCTTAGAATTATAATTAAGTTCGATTTTATATATAATATTGATTCTGTCTGAAGTAGACCATTAATTTTTTAAGACTCTTTATCTATTAATCAGAAAACTGCTCGTCTATTAAGTTTACTCACTAAAATTGAAAAAAAGTATTTTGTTATTAATTACATAAAAATATGAACATTTCTACAATAACTTTATTTATCGAATTATTTGAGTTTTATAAAAAGTATCTAGCACTCGTGGACTAGGAAATATATTAACAAAGTAGTAATTAAATTAGTGATGTCAAAAAAAATGCAAATTATCGATAAAGAATAGATGGTTGCAAAATTCCTCGGAAATATGATCTTTTTAAAAGTTAGAAAATTTTAAGAAATATTAGTGATAATTTTGGAGCAGCCTGTAGAGCAGCACAGCGTTTTAATGAAGAGCACGATACGAAATCGTAGTCATAGCCGATCCAATAAAGAATTTAAAGAGTTGACAGGCCGAGGAACGCGGCTGCGTTATAACGGAGTGCATCCCTTGCGGAGTCTCACGCTAGCTAGACGGCGGACAAATTACGGCGCTGTTAGAAGCGACCGGTTGAACGCGCGCAAAAGCTCGCGCTAATGTTCCCCCAGCTTGGAAGTAACTTCTAGATGTTATGAGCGTGTTCGCTCGCACATGGCGCTAACGAACCGTTGGTATAAATTCTGACTTTTGATGATTACAATTCTGAAACGCGACAGCGCACTCGCTCATATAGATCCCCTCGATTGATTCAATTATAGACAATCGCGGAGAAATTGACGGAGAATTCTCAGCGTATATAAATATTCCTTTAAAATTTTAACATTTTATAATAATACACTTTATATAGTTTCCGTTTCACTACATGTATTCATTAAAATTTAATTATGTCTTATTTTATTAGAATATATTATGTAATATAATATATAATATTATAATACAAATAATACTAATAACACTGTGTGACTTTAAACTTTTTCTTTAGATCACAAACTAGACAAGATGATTCTTATAAGTTTTTTGTCATTGAAAACGAATCCGCAAACGAAATTGCTACATCACGTCACATTTTTTAGTTATTTTTGCTCAAAAATACTATTTTTGGCATCTTTAAGTCAAATTGTCTCTGAAATGTAAATAAATGTGATAGAGCAATTTCATTAGCGGACTTGTTTTCAGCGACAAAAAAATCTATAAGAATCATTTCATCTGGGTTATGGTCTAAAATTCGTGTCACACATTGTAATTTAATTCGCTAAAGTCAAGAATCGGAAACGTTGCTTTTTCGGGATTCTCTCTGTTCAATCGACACAATATTTTCATTAGTTTTAACTGAAAAATGATGCAACGTGTCGATGCACGGAAGAACAAAAATATACTCGGCTATTTGCGATGTACTAATAGTAATGACGATAGGAAAGTGGTATGATAATGAGTAGGGTAAAACTCATCGCGTGCGCGAGACTCTTTGTACTTCGTTACTTCGCTCACGCGCGTGTCAGCGACACACGTAGGAGGATTGAATTTATATCTATTGTGCGGTCCGAAACAATGCACCTTTAGCCCCGGCGCGGCGATGCGCCGCGCCGTTCC
>QKQZ01055422.1:0-34559 GCA_003595255.1 Solenopsis fugax | reverse complement strand
TCCTGCCTTATCCCTCTCCCTCCGGCTGACGGGTGGACCGCGTTGTTTTGAGCGGCCCGTCGATTTTTGACACGGCCACGAGGGGTTGGGTCACCCGAGCACGGCGTTACACCTGCCCCCCTCAGCCCTGGCGTTCCCTCCTGGTCGGGCGCGCGGGGGTTAACGAGTTCGCAATAAGTCGAGTTATTTTCGTCGCTTTTACTTCGGCCTTTTTTATCGTCGCGTGCGGCTTTACTCTGACAGCGTGACAGACAAAGCTTTTTCTCGGGCTCCGCTTGCTTCCCATCGATGACGCGCTTCCTCAGCATTTATGCGCTTTTAGAAACTCCTCCACGCTACTTTCGCGCATTACCGAGACAAATCGTGATGGTATTGATGCTGTCACATTGCCGCGTTAGAGGAAATTGATTTTGTGGAGCGTTTAGAGTAAAATGATTACGAGTATCACAACGATCGTTGTATTGCGTGATATCGCGGTATACTACAATGTATCGCAATTTATGTTTCATCTTGATTATATATTTCTATCGAGTGAACATTGTAGAGCAAGCACGTCCATTAGTGGCTTTTATAACGGTTAAATTCTCTATTATTAAGCATAATGTTGATTCCACCCGCTTGAATTGTAAGGATACATTTTACGTAATTTAAGGAAGTCTTTCAAAATATTACTAGTGTGTTGAAATTCTTGTGTCTATCTGAATTAATTTGTTTTGTTTTGATTTTCTCATTCCAATTGTCATTGTTAATATTAAGGAAGAAGAGGAAAGTAGAGAAAAATTATTTTAGATAACTTTGTCCTTACAGACAAAGGGTTCGTTCTTTGGGTCTGATTGGTACTAAATGGTTGCGTGCAGACAGCATGTCTACTCTGTCAGGGATTGTGTCGAAGGGGGAGAAAGGAAAATCCAAGTTCCAATCATTAGATATCAATAGCTTGTACCGGGTGAGTAGGGTGAGTTGGCCAACATTTTATTACTTTTTCTCATTAGTTCTCTATGAGATGCCTTTGTTCACAAGTGTCTCTTAATTCATTTAGATGAGATCCTTAATAATTTTAATTTTACAAACTTTTTATATGTTAATATTATATTCATATATAATTATTAACATAAAATAGTGCTTAAAATTTTTTTTATATTAATAATTATACAAAGTTTTTTTTACACTTGTGGCATTGTTCAAAAAAGCTCTTGTCTACAGTGCAAGCTAGCTAAATATTTTCACCTATCATTTCCATCTAGGGTGAATCTTTGGAGCCGCATCAGCAGAAAAATACATTACCGCGCAAACATGGAATGCAAAGTCTTGGAAAGGTGCCTTCGGCACGGCGTCCTCCAGCTAATTTGCCCAGTTTAAAAAGCGAAACTAGCAGCAGTGACCCGGCTGTCAGTCTTGTGCCAAGCGGAGGAAGTGGTTGGGCTACTACTAAGGATTCAACATCGTCGACCACTACTACTACCACTACAGTAGCTACTTCATTAGATAACACTACTGTAAGTTCTAATTTAATTATTTCTTTTATGATAAGATAAAGATAATAAGACAAAAGAGATCAGGATAATAAGATGAAAGAGTTTATTGATCCTGAAATTACAAATTTACCTCACTCCTTTACCTTTAAATTTTCAACTCTCCAATCAATCTCTTATAAAATTGAAGCATAAAATGAAGTTAAAGGTTAAACCTGGATTGATTAATTGATTATGAATACAGTGAGATGCATAAATGAACTTTTTCGGTGTAACTAGTGCAAAAGTTACAGCAATCTTAGCCAATCAGATGAACTGACTAAACCGATGACACATGATTGGTTAAATTGCTGGAGTTCCTATACCAAAAAAGGAACTCATTTATGCACTTCACTGTACACAAAGCTAGGAATTACTCAATTACTTTATAGAAGTTACACTAAAAAATTTACATTATCTCATCACAGTATTCTTTTATCAGTTTTCTCTTATGGATGCCATTTAATTTAGCAAAAATTACTTTTGATGATTACATAAAGCAACTAGTCTTGCCTTGGTTTTTTAAATAAAAGAAATGTTGTACAAATGGTACTAAAAAAGACCATTATTATTTTTATACAAATTAAAATAATTTTCTCTTTCAACAAAAAAAAATAGGTTTAATAATAATATATTTAATAATATTAAAATAGGTTTAAAATGTTAATGCTATTTTGACTAATTCTGTTTTTATTTAATTAACAGCAAATTAACTGTGTGATATTACGATTATAGTTAGATTATTTTGATATAATTGTGATTAATAAAGGTTAAGTACAGCTGAAACTAGTTTCGCTTTGTAATATGATTATTAAAATAAATCAGCATATTTTTATTTTAAATTTATTATTTAATGTCTTAGATTCGCTCGTCTTTGACTTGTTCTAAATATGTATTTGTTTTTAATAACGAGCAGGATAATTAGAACTGTGTTTATACATATTATGTATAAGCAAAGACATGCTATTAAAATTGATATCTCTTTGCAGACTGTCTCTTCAACAGCACAATGCGCAGCAGGGACCACTGTTTCAACATCCCTACACTCTTTACTGCCGACACAACAAAATGCGTCACAAGCTCCTTTTTTGGATCAGACAAACAACAAATCATCATGGAGTGCGATTATGAGCAGATCAGGAGACGGTATGTAGAAAAATACATTATATTAGCATTACTGGCATGTATGTATAATATTGATTAACGTTAAAATGTTAAGGTTTTAAGTTATTTACTTTTTTCTCATTTTTGTGTACATTTTTCCGTTCCATTAATACACTCTTAAACTCGTGTTTATCTAAAAGCAGGCATGTATGCTTATTAAAGTAATATGAAAAAAAGAACTTGAAAGAACTCTTCTTTTTGAAATTCTTTTATGACTAAAAATTTCTAATGGTATCTAACCAATCGTAACTACAAGGCGAAAAAACATGATTTTTCCACGTGTAGGTATTTACAGTCGTCTCCTATGAGAAGGGAGTGTACAAAACCGTAGACGGAGGCGACTTGTGCAAAATTGATTTTGTGTGTGTGTGTGTGTGTGTGTGCGCGCGCGTGTGTGCGTGTGTGTGTGCGTGTGTGTGTGTGTGCGCGTGCGTGTGTGTGCGCGCGCGCGCGCGCGCGCGTGTGTGTGTGTATAGTGGTTATTGATTATGTATAAATTATTATTTACATATGCTGATCAATAGCAAATAGGGTTGAGAGTCAATGTAATTGGTACATTATACTAATTACACGATATTATAAATTCACCATAAATATTATTATACAATTGTGATATTGTTGTACTGATGCCGCATATAATATTTATTTAAAATAATCTATTGGAATATAAACGCACGTAACTATATCATGAAACGTTAAACAGATGTCCAGAGTTGGATTGATAAAGGGCTTGACAAACTCTGAGATAATGATATATCGCGATATAGGATGTGTGACAATAATCGTTCTTGTTTAATGATATTTGCGATATATCCTTTTAACATCCATTTCTGGACGTTGGGCATGAGTAAAGTATGAACGGAGTGGTGTCGTTTGGGTGGTGCAAATTAATTGATAGGTACGCCCATTGTGGCAGCAGTGGTTGGTTACGCGGGGCTCGTGGGGGGCGCGAAAGGGGGAAGAGGTGCCCTTGGACTGAGTTTCCTCGCCCACCAGTCCCCGCAGTTCCAACACGAGTTTCCCAGTCTCAGTGGACAGCCGTCCGCCTCCGTCTCCACTCAGAGCCAGACTCAACAGTCCTCAACAACATCCAATGCAATCTCAGTCGCAGTCCAACACTCGTTACTACAGCAACAGCCGTATTCCCACAACCACTCAGGTGGGGTACTGCTTGCCTGTTGCTGCTAGATTCAACTTTTTTATCTCTTTGCCAGTAGTGCCTCTCTGTGCTTCTCCCCATGATAGCTTTTTGTTTAAGGTTGCATTTTGATTAAAATTTACTCGATCATGAGCAAGATGGAAGCTGCATAGATTGATGTAAATAAATCCTTTGATGATGAAAACTGCAGCAGAGATGTACAAGAATGCGCTGCATGCGGATTCTTGACTCTAAAGGCCAATAATGGGTCTGTGCTTTAAGAAGTAGTTTATTTATACATTGGATGTTTCATGAAGACTACCCATTTTCATATGTCTTAAAAAATATAGCGATGATAAAACATGTTAAAATGATAAAAATAATTTTATTTAATTATATGTACAGTGGAAGCTATGTGAAAATATTTATCTAGTCATTAATATTTTTTTCCTCTCATTGATTAGTTTTAATTTTGCTATTATGAAAATGCTATGATCATTTTTCTTAGAAATACCATTGTGTATGTTAACATATAAAAAAATTAGGTACTAAAATATATTTACAAGTTAAATAAACATTTTTAATATCAAATGCAATTAACTATAATTATATTATTTCTTAAAGTTTTCAATAATGATATGGTAAATTTTATATGGCAAATGTGTCCATTATTATTTATTACATGAATTGTTATATTAATAAATTTTGAATTTATTTTACGCACGATTATTTTTATGTTACATGCTATTCCACAAAAGAAATTTCAAAATTATATATACCTATATATTATACTTTATAGATGTGTACGTTTGACTAGTAATGTATTCTAAAAATTAGTTTTTATGAAACCTTTTTTATCTAAAAGATTTTTAAATGATTGTCTTTGTGGAGTAGTTACTTGACATTATCAGTAGTAAAATTTAATTTATGGCTTTGTATTAAAAATATTCAAATACACATTAATTATATTATAATTTTTGGTATAGTGTATAAGATTGACCTGACTATAAATGTTTATCTGCATTATTATGTACGTTCGTAGAAAATTAGATGACACCACAATATGTACTAAATCTCGCACATCATTTCTTACTTTTTTTTTTACCATTTTTAAGATCAAATTTAGAGAAATATATACATGTATGAAAAATCGAGATTAGTACATAATGTTAAGAAACATATTCTTTGCCTTTTTAAATTCAATCTATTTTTCTAAATAAGTTTGGGTTACTCTATCCGAACTTCTTCATATTTTTAAAAATGCACATGAAATACATTATTCTATGATATTCTGTTAAGTAAAATAATTACTCATAATACTCTTGAATAAGTTAATATGCGTTTATATGCGGGAAAAAAATGATTTGAACAACATTATATTATCACCAAATATTGTTAAACATATAAGATTGTAACAAAATATTATAATTTATTAAGATTTATGTGGACGGAATGTATTTAACATGGAAAAGAAATCTGAAAAATTTTTTTATTATTATTTGATCAGCATCATCTCAAATGCATACATGTTATAATATAATTTTATATGTTGCAGAATAATTAAAATTTTCTAACTATTTTAATATTACAATATATGGAATATACAATGTTTATGGAAAAATATATAAATTTACAGTGGAAGTATTATTTTATAGGAAATGTAGTTGTTATATGATGTATAATTTTAAATACACGAATGTATTTGCATCTGTATGTATTTTAATTAAAATAATTATATGCTTTATGTAATCTGAGATGAAATTACACGTTTTATCAATTTGTGTCATTTTTTTACATGATTTCTTACGTTTATTGTAGAATAAAATTAGATATTAATTTGTTTTATGAATAATCGCGCACTTTATCTTTATTTGTGCTTTATTTGTGTTATTTAGTTTTTGTTACATTCACGACACTATCTCCGTAAAGCATGTTATATATATGTGAGAAAGTCTTACGCACAATCTGCGAAATAATCGTGTGCGAGCATGTATTGTTTATCACTTACTAAATATTTATCTTGTCTTCTTCAGTTGGTATATTACGTATTATAGGCATCGGAATTTATAATGTAACTTATGTGTTATCTATTTTCACTTCTAATACAATAAATAAATTATATAGGTGGAGCGCCGGGAAACCAACAGCAATCGAATCGAGAGTTAAATGCGCAATATGGTCCAGGACCGAGCTTGCGTCCGCAGAGTAAGTTACTTTTGCCTTAATCATCGTAAAATCGTTTGGTTTGAAAGTATACTGATTAGTCATTTGCGACTTGGTCTTTACAGCCGAAGGAAGTTGGATTCAAGGCGGAAGTCGTACGGCAGGTGGCGCAGTACCAGTAACATCAGCTGGTCCCGGAAATGGGAATACTCCGGCGGGCCAGGCCCTCCCTTTAAATATACCTGTTTCAGGAGGGCATACCCAGGAGGGACCCGGTGGAGGGCGGCAGAACTTGGGCCAATCGCCCAACATGGGCGCGGGCCCGGGAGGCCAGCATAATTCCGTAAACAATCAAGGTTCTGCGCTTTCTTCCGGTTCTCATCAGATTGGGCCAAATCTGCATCACTATCGGGGACTTATCCCGCCATTTGTAAGTTTATCATTAAAATTTCGAAAGTGAACTTGCATAGGTCTTTTTTTTAACTTGCCTAATAAAATGTATTATATGACCTTTTTAGATGTATAGATCAAATTTTCCTGGTGGATTTTCTTCGCAATTTGCATCAAATTCTGGACCCAACAGCCCCCGACCTAGATTTAATTATCCCTTGGATCGATTCCCACCTCCTCAACGTGATCGCGTAACTGAGGAAGAAATTCTAACTAGACCCATTATTAAGGAGGAAGATCTTACTCGTATGGATGATATTTCCCGTGACGCAGGATGGGCTGCGCACGATGATATTGATTATAACCAAAAATTGGCCTTTAGCGACGACGAAGCTGAATCAGAACCATCGAAAAGTGACGAAAAGAGAGATGCCAAGGAGAAAAAGAGTGATGATAATGTCGCGGAGGAGAAGGAGAAACCTCGAGATAATCGAGACTCAAAGGAGCTCCGCGATCCGCCACATCGTCCTTGGGCTCAACCTATGAATCGCGATTATCGTGGCTCGAACGGTGCAAGTGGCTATGCCAATCAATCGCAATTGCACTCTGTACATTCTTTAAGAGGTAAGTGTAGTTTTAGTAGAATAAGAAATCCAAACCGAATGATTTATTTAAGTCATATTTTAATGCATTTATCTATCCTACAAATAGGTGTTGAGGACGATGAGACATGGAACGAACGACGTAGAATCAAGGTTGAGGTTGCATCCGTTGTCGAGCGTGCGCGATTGCGCAAAGAAGAAGAGGAGAAACGTTTCCAAGAATCAACGAAACAAGCAGCGGCTAAGAAATTACAGGACTTGGAGCAAAAGATGAAGGAAAAACAGGCGAAACATAAGGATGAGGAACGTGCGCAGTCTGGCGAACCCAAGAGCTTGATTAGCGTACCACCTGTACCTCTTCCTATACCCGAATGGGAGAGAGAGAAGGAGAATAGGGAGCGAGAGAGTAGAGAACGAGAACGGTCTCGTACCTCGTCCGAAGGGAAAGATGAGAAAATTATCGCATCACTATGTATGCGCGATACTCGTGACAATTTAAGAGAGAGCAGAGATCAAGGACTGACGGACTTTCGTCAGAGCGATCGGCAGAATTTTTTACGACAAGACACGGTGCGTAGCGAGCGTGAAAGGGAACGTGATCGCGATCGTGAACAAAGGGACTCGAGAGATCGCGAGCAACCGGCGTTCTCCCGACACTTTCAGAATAACTTGCCGCCCAGGTTTCAAAAGCAGCAGGCCGAGAGAAGTAGTGCGAATTTCAATCGAATTTCACCGAATGCGGAAAGACCTGCTTCTCAGTCTGTTCCGTTCTCCCAACAATACGATCCCGGTAGATGGCTTCACAATTACAACTCATTGAGTAAGTTTTTATGAATTACTTATATAAGAACCACTTGTTTTATTCTAATAATTGCAATTGAATTAAGAAAATATTTATTAACAATTTTTCCTATTTTACAATTTAGAACAGTATGATAAACCCAAATGTAGTAGGTGTATAAAAAATTTTTATAATTAATAAATTATACTCATAAATTGAATTTTTTAGTTTGGTTAAAAATTTAATAGTGTGGTTTTATCTTAAACTAGAATGATCTTTAACATGACATTTTTCCTTCAATTTTTTAAAGGCTTGTTTAATCATCATTTTCTTCTTAATAAGATGTTAAGAAAACCGTGCGTTATATTAAGTGGAACTTGTATTAGTAGATAGCGGTATGAAGCAATCCATGCCGTCGCAACGTCGTAATAGAACCGATTCGGACGCATCAGCACCATTGGACGATGAACGACCTCCATCTCGAGATCATCGCGGTGGCGCACCGCCGTCAAGAGAAGATCGTTATCGACATTCTTCGCATCGGTCCTACGATAGCCGCAAACCAGGTGGCTATTACGACGAGTACAGCCGTAATTTCAGAGACTACGAGTACGATGACAGGCATCCTCGTGATTCTTGGGAACGCGAGAGACATTTTGACGATAAAGAACGAGATCCAAAAGAGAATCTGGACTCGAGAGATAATCGAGATAGCCGAGATGTCCGCGACAACCGAGACAGTCGCGATGTCAAAGATTCTCGTCCTACCAGCCGTGATGCTCGGGATGTGAGAGATGCGCGTGACAAAGACAAGAAGGATTACGATAATTATTCAAAGGTAAGAATATGAAATATAATAAATTCTTATGCGATAGATTTTATTATTAATATTAATATCGACAAACTTATCTCTCTTGTATTCAACTTGAAAACATTTTTATTTTATAGGATTCTTTTGATGAGCGAGAACGCGACCAAAGGGAACGCTCTGAGAACCCAGAATGGCGTGAAGAACGCAATGTGGGACAAGACAGACAGCTCGAAAGTCGTCGCGACGCGCCGAAGGAAGAGCGCAACGAACGTCCGCAGAGACCGGACTCACGTGACAGTCGCACCTCCAGAGAATCGAAAACGTCTTTGCGCGATGACGAATTGCACAAATTACGGGATTGCAGTTCCTGGGTAAACGAAGTGTCAGATTATGAGGAGAAGAAACGAGATTTGTATCACGAAGAGACTAGGGAAAGAGAAAGAGATAGAAGACAGCCGCCTGGTCCAGTTACTAAAGAGAAAATCGAAGCAGACGAATTGAAGAACGAGAAGCGCAGTCTGACTCAGCTGAAGAGAGGTAGTTCTGATCTTCAAGATAAGAAAGAACAACCGAAGGAAAGTGCCGCTGAGATGAAAAAGGATACGGATGTATGGAATAGAAAAACGGAACGTACTCCAGAAAGCAGACAGATCGAGAGGGGTGATAATTCGCCGAAGGCATGGGCTGACGCGATATCACCGACTTTTGAAAAAGAGGAAGAGAAGCTAGCAGAAGCCGTCAAAGATGGCAAGGAAAGCGATGAGATTAAACAGAGCTTATTGGATAAGCCTGCTTTAGAAAAAAGAGAAGAAGTCGTTGCTGAGGACGTTAAAGAGCAAACTAAGGATGAGAAGAGAGAAAAGAGTACACGCAACAGAACGAGCAGCAGTGGCTCCAGTTCTAGAATCCGGGAAGCTCGAGGTGGACGTCAATGGGGAGGGACCTACAGCGTTTACACTCGTGGTTGGCGTGGCCCGGAATCTAGAGGACGAAGAGGCGGACCACGACCTACTGGCAAATCCGGGATGTCCGCTAAGAGCGGTTCATACGGGCACACTGATTCCGAGAATAGCGCCGACGAGATATCCGGCTCCACTGAGTCTGGAAAGGAGGATAAGCGATCGACTCGCTCCCCGAAACCATCTCAAAAGGTTGAGAAGGAGGAGCGCAATCGCGAAGTGTCAAGACGGGAGGATAAGCGTGGTACCGAATACTCTCAGACGCGCAGCGAGAAAAGAACGTATGACGGTAAGCCCAGCCATGAAGCTTTCGCGCCGTCAGGCGAACCGTCCCGTCGCGGCAGAGGCGGTTTCCGTATTCGAAATAGCCCAGCCACGGGCAGTCGCATGGAAGGCTACGGACCGCCGTCTAGTAAGAGTCCATTCTCGTCGGAACGTAATACGGACGAGAAACATCAGCAGCAAAATGCCGGACGGCAAAATCTACCGACTTCGACTTCGGAGAAAGATGCGAGTCTTTTGCAATCCGCGCCAGTTGAATCTACTGACGATAAGATAATTGCGAAGCAACAGGCCCTTACAGCGGGTATCACGGGCAGACGTAATAAGTCTCCGAGTCAGCAAGCTCAACAGTCCAGTAACAAGCAAGAAGCGAGCCATACGAATCAAGTCGCTAACGTCCCATCCCAGAAAGCACAAATGCGAAAGGAAGAGTCCCGTTCCAAGAGAACTCGTAGCGGAAGTAGGAGAGTACGTATAATTACATTTTTTCTTTATGCTATACACAAAGATATTTAGAGTATGTAAATTCACTAGCATCTTTTGTTTTTTTTTAAATTTAAATAAAACTATTGTAAAATACAAGACAATAGGTAATACATTAAATGTAGAAATTTGTGATTAATATGAAATACTATTACAATCTTATTGAAATGCAGGTTTCAAAGGATTACCATCCACTTAATTCTTATATTTCTTACTTTTATACTTTTATTTTTATTTAAAAATTAAATTGTTATATGTAACAGTCAAAATTTATTAAAAATGGGTATATATTTACTTCTCTTTTAATAATGTAACAATGTGTTGTTGTGTTTCAGGGAAGGGATAATCGCGAAGCTCGTTCACGCGGCAGCAGTGGCAATGTATCGAAACAGCCGCAATCGGACGTAGGCAACGAAGATTGGGAAACCACATCAGAGAACAGCGAAGAGCATATAGAGGATCACAAAGAGTCTCGTAATACCCGTAACAAGCACTTTGGTGGACGAGCCATTCAATTGACGAGCCAAAATGCCATCGGCGCTAATGTGCATTCCCGTAGAAACGAACAGTTGGCAAATACTAGAGAACAACGTGAAAAAAATCCCAAGTCTTCCAATCCGGCGTCGCGAGCCCCGGGAGCAGAGAAACGAAATCTGCAGAATGCCGGATTTAGCGCTCAAAAGAATCACGCCGATGGTATACCGCCTCTAATGCAAAATGCGCAAATACAGAATGGAAGGTCAAGAAGTCAGAGCTCGACTAACAGCGGCGCGGTCGCAAATAAATCGAGTAATAAAGATAGCATGATTAATCGTATCGACGAGATAAAGTTGAGCGATCCAAATCTGGTGAATCAAGCACTGAACGACCTTAATAAGAAGTCCCAAACGAAAGACAAGAAGCTGGTGGATTCAGAAATCGAAACGAACAGCTGTACCGAGGATGCTACAAGTGTTGCAGCGGAAGATAAGGTAGATGCTGACGGTTTCCAAGAGGTGCGTTCGAAGAAGAACGTAAAAGAGTCCCGACATAATCAGAAGGAGGAAGTAAAACCTATTAAAAGAGACAAAGAGAAGGAGCGTGAACGTGATCGTTCGAAATCGAAGTCGAATGGATCGCAGCAGGTTCTGCAGCAGGTGCAGAATATACCGCCTCTACTTGGTCAGAATATCCCGCAACCGGCGAACATACCGCAAAAGCAATACGACAGTCGAAATTCTCGAAATCCAAGACTCGCACCACGGTTCCAACGTCTTGTGAAGCAGCAGCAGCAGCAAATGACCGATGTGAGCGATATGAGCAAGCTGAATAGCTCTGGTAACAACTACGCTAAAGACTCTAACAGTCCCGCTCCTCCACCAACGGTCAACGCTTGGGACAAACCTTTCACAAGCCAATTGCGTTCGAATTCTCCATCTGCAGTCCCCACAGACATTCAATTAATGTCAGGTTTAACAGCTCAAAATGATCACAGTCATGAAGGTAACGAAACTAATTCGGGACACAGCAGCCAACGAAATTCACCGAGTGGAGAGAAGACGGGGAAAAATCTAAAGGAGACTCTAACGGATAAGAATGTATCCGACGTATCTTCGCCTCCTGTACAGACCTTAATCTTTGAGAATACGAATTACTCAAAGACGACCAAGACGTCCGGACCGACCGATCTGGCGGTGAAATCCAAGTTTTCAAATCACATTAAGACGCAACAGCGAGCCGAGAAGCGTGCGGAAATAGAAGAGGAAGGCAGCCAAGTCCAACAGCATCAGCAACCGGCGCTCTCCGTCGCATTTTCCAATAAACCAAACGACTTGATCAAGGACAAGAATCAAGAACCTATTCAAATGCCTTTGTCGTTCAATAAGAACGAAGATAATGCCGACATGAAGTTGGACTTCACTTTTGACTCCGATCTTTCGCAATTAACGGATGATAAGAGCAAGAGTTTAGGCATGGCACGCTCCATGCACATGGCTGGTGGGCAGAGCACGATATCGCCGTCGACCGCGGAGCTCAACCTTAAAATCGCGTCCGTCAAGAAAGTCTGGGAGAATGCGACACCAATGCCGACCGTGGTTGAACACGAGGATGGCACCAGCGTGGTCAGTAGCGCGACTAGCTTCCCGCAGGCGTTCGAAAGTGGCGACGTCGACGACAGTTACAGCCCTCACCAACAATACAACCAGAGCAATATAAAAAATGAAATCACAACGTCTACAAACGTGTGCAAGGTGAGAAATCATTTCGTTAATATTTCTTCATATTATGTCATGTTGTGCATGCAATGGAATTATCATGTCACTAAAGTTACTCCAATGTTCCCCGTTACTGCATTGTTATTGTCGTTACTGATCTTACTGTCATAATTGAAATTGTTTCTTAATATTATCCTTTCTTTTTTTGTCTTTTTGAAAAATTCTGTGTAGTAAGTATGGTGAAAATGAGAAAGGTAAGTGGCTAACATCTTTGATCAAAGGATACTACGTCAGCCACTTGTCAATAATCAATACCAATTTAACAGAAATTATGTTTTTATTACTATCATTATGTTAATCTGTATTTATCGTAATATCATTAACCTCGTCATCATCATTATACATTATCATTATTGTGGTCTTTTTGGCTATTAATTACAAAGCAAGGTATGTGTACTACGATGTAATAAACCTGTTCATTTTCACCAGATTTTCAAAACAGATTTGAGAATGATTTTCATTTGAAACTAATGAATGCTTGTTGAGAATGTCCTATTGACATGATGTATATAACAACTAAATATTGAAACACCATGTCCCTTGTGGGAAGACGCTGACTCTTTGCCTGATGCGCAGCTGGTTCCCCCGCAGGTGAAGCCGCAGCAACAGTCTTCGGGGAGCAGTGGTACACAACCAGGATCTACTGTGCCTGGGCCAAGTCCCATCGGAGCTGGTCAAAGTCCAATCGGCCATCCTCCCGTTAGTCTCCAAGGCCCCCTAAGCCCACCTCCATTTAATTCTACAGGACAGCCCTCGCATATTAACTATCAGGTACATTGCGTTCTTTTCATTCATTATTTCATTTATTATTTAATGCGGACTCAAATATTGAAAGAAACGGTCTTCTTGCTTTTAGGAATTTCCACAGTATCCTGGTTCACAGGCGGCGCAATACGGTGGCATGTCGGCTATACCGTCACCACCGGCGGTGTTATTTAACACAGGCTCGGGACAATTGCCAGCTCAAGCGGGCGGTTTATACGGAGCGTTTCAGTTAGATCAGAGCCGTTCACCGTTTACGCAGTACGCGCCATACGCTCCGTCCCTTCAGAGCTCGTTCAGCCAACAAAATGTATATTTGCAGCAACCGCCACCGCCACCACCTCACGCGCCAAATGCTCCCACACCAGAGATGTACCAGAACAATTTATCCCAATACCGCATTGTACGTAAATTATAATTTTCTTGTAATATCTCTTGCACAATGATATAAATTTCTAAGGGAATTGTATTGTTTACATAAAAATATAGTTTGTTATTACTTTATATTATAGTGTAGATATTTACAATGGGAGTAGTTTAATCATTAATTTTTCTTGATAGACTGCAGCAGCTGGTCCTCCATTCGGACAGAATCAGCAACTCAGTAATAATCCTAATACGGTACTAATCAGTTCGTCATCAAATTCTCTAATGTCGGCAAGCGTTAAACCGTCGTCTCAACCAATTGGAGCAATCGGAACTAAAGCTCCGCATTTCCAGACCCCATCCGCTCCTCAACCCAATCAGGTGCGATTTTACGTTATAAATGTATTCTGTCGCAATAACTCCAGTAGTGTAAATTTACTGACAAAATCTTATCTTTTTTTATCTTTTTTTCAGTTGGCTTATATACCATATGATCCAAATCAAGTGCTCGGTGTAAGCGGTAGTTACATGAGCAATTCGCAATTAGTGCAGAGACCCGGTCCAAATGTGCAAGCATCCAACAGTTATTATAGTGCTACATCCGCCGGTAAATTTATATTTTATCATAAATTTGCATGCTACTCAGATCGTTTTACATTCTCTATTTAAGACTAGTACAAATATTTTTTAAAAATTAATCTTAAATTTTTAACTTTAATTATATAATTATTCTTAGCGGTTGTAGTACATTATTATTATTATACATTTGTTACCATCGCGTAAGAGAATCATAAGATTTTATATTCAATAAAAACATACATTGCAAATATAAATGAAACTTTATTAAAATTATAGAAATAGATGTATTTTATAATTATGTGAAGAAATATTGTCAGAAAAATCGATAGATACAATGTTATTACGTGTGCGTCACATTTTTAAGGTCTTAGTTATTTTATTTAAGGTCTTAATTATATTTTCAGATGTATTTCCTGGATCGCAAACAGGCTTCTATCAATCCGGTGGTGCTACTCAACAAACTGGAACTCATTATGGTCTGCAAGGATTTGGCCAGCATAGCCAAAGTCTGGCAACGGGTAGTGCAACCCCTGTTGGTCTACAAAATTATGGCCCCAGCTTTCTATCCAGTTCAGGATTGCAAATAGCTGCAGCAGCTCAACAATTTCGCAATCCCACTGGTGGTCTGCCAGGACCAGGAAATGCAGCACCTACGTTTCTTAGTAAGCACCAACCGCAGGAGCAGCCTAGACAGTTAAAGAGCCCATCAGGAAATCAACAGGATGTCCTTGCATCAGTTTTTAGCTCAAGTAAGCTCCATAATTATAAATTTCATAAGCTTGAAGCATTGAAGTTTACCTCAATGAATATTTTAAATAGTTTAAACAAATTTTTTCTAAATTTACACACACACACACACATAACATAACACACATATGTATATATGTAGGAAGTTATAATTTCTTTAAAAATTATACAAAAATATAGACTATATTAAATTTATATACATTAGTTTAATATTTTAATTATAGCTCCTCAAATACCGTCGCCTAAATCAAGAAATTGCAAACAGCAATCTTCGTCACAACAACCACAGCCGAGTCCTACACAACATCACAAATACCAACAATATCAGGGCGTTAGTCAGTCTGCTCTGGTAAGCAGCTACAATAACTACGTATGTACCATTTATTCATTAAAGTTATTTCATTTAAATATTATGCATGTATTTTATTAAATTGAACACATCAAATTTTCATATGTCAATACTTCAAGGGGATCTAAAATTCAAGATAAGAAAAGACCTTATGTAAACTTGTGTGTCAAGACTTTATTTTATATTATAATAAAGTAAGGAAAATTTTGACATTTCCTCCAATGTACTTTAATTAATATTAATAGAAGAGATATATTATACAAGTGTAAGATGTGCTATATGTAATATGTCTTAAAATAAGCGTTTTGAGCATTTTATTTTATTTATTCTAAATCAGAAAGTAAAGCTTGAATGATCTATTTTTAATATTTTATACTCTATAATTATTATTTTCTTCGAGCTTCTAAATTTATTTCTCAGAGTATTGAAGAATTATATATCATCTTATATTATATGTACATTACAATTATATTGAACTGTACTTTAAAATATCTAGTTATAAATTTATCTTTTTTTCAATGGATAAGATTTGAATGAAAATTAGAATACACATTTTTGGATATCTTTGAAGAAAATCTTCTAATTTAGAAAGAGATAAATTTACATAAGTATATATATTATAAAGTATCATTGAAAATATAATGATTGTAATATAATGATTGTAATATAATTTAAAAAAAACTATATAATATGCATATAAATTTTCATCATCAGTAAAAAGTGTAAATTAAATAAGATGTCATTATATCATTTAGTATTATACATTAGCAAGGAATTCTTGAATAGAATAATTTTATACAAGTATATGATTAAAATGAAAAAAGACAAAGTTTATTATTTTCATCTGGTTTACAGATGAAAAGTGAGACAATATAGCCTTGTGCATTAATCTACAGGTTTTACAACAGAATGTACGTGGAATGGGTATGCCGCCTCGTGCTGGTATCCAACCATCGCAACAGCGTTATCCACCCCCGATACAGCGTCCGGTAGTACCATTTGCACCAGGTCCAAACCCGAATAATCCCACGCAACAACAGCCTGCTTGTATGCCAACACAGCAGCAGCAACAAGCTCAAATTAATCGTCACAGACCGAATTTACACCAGCAACAACAGCAACAACGTAACATGAAGATGCAGCAACAATATTATTCATCACAAGGTTTGTAAAACATTGATACATATGTAGAAGCTGTATATTTAACATCATACCTAACCTAACCTATATTTTCATTAAAATATAATTAATATTACTTTCTTTCTCTAGGGAACGTTAAAATGGATTCCAATGACAAATCTGACAACCACAATGACAAGATGAATGATGGTCCGTCTGGAACACAATCTGGGAGCAACAAGCCCAATGTGAACCAACAAGACAGTGATAACAATAAGGAAGAAGTGAATCAACAAAACGAGTGAACGTGAATATTCGTGAGGGTGAACTTGTTCTTCCATTTTGTGGAAAACATCTTTCTTTGATTAAACCTTTGATATAATCTCGTCGAAAAATAAGGGCAAAGACTAACGTGCTTTTCCATTTCTCGCGGAAGAAAGCACGCCAGTGTCACAATGGAATTCGTTTCTCTACGAAATCACGTGCTTATATAATCGACTAGTTAAATAGATTGATTAAAAATCTGAGTTTCCTGCTGTATTGAAAGAAAGAACTTGTAGAAAGGTAACATTATCTCTACGCACCTTTCCTGTTCTTTAGTTCTAACAGCATAAACTTACCGTCTTTGTGCAGTCGAAAAGACGTTTATTAAGCATTTCCATTATTAAATAATATCGAACATACATAAACATATTTAAGAATGGCGACAAGTTAATCAGCGCTGATTGATACTGTTACAAAAAGCTTGAAAAAGTGACACATTCAAATTGCCGTGTAATGTTTGAATACTTGACTCAAAATATGTGCCGTCGTCGAGTGAAATGTTAATTGAATACAAATGCGAGTCGCATAAAAAAATGTTCTGTATCGTTAAGAAGTCACGTTCGTGAGGTTGTATCTATGGGAAGTGAGATAAAAAAAATCTACACGGACTCTATATGTATACATTCATATATATGTATATCTCTCTGTACCCAGATCAGGATCAGCCTGCGGTAAACGATACTGTATGCCCTAGGACGCACGATGCACGTTTTCTTGATCACGTCATAAAGGAGAAGAAGAAAGTGCAAGAGTAACCACGAAAAGTTACAATTCTTGCAATTTCGTACATGTAGCATGTTCGAAAGGACTGAAACAAGCGGCAGCGTAAAGTCCTCCGTTTATCCGAACAATAAGAAGCGGAATCACTTACCGATTAGGATGATATCCACGAGTCTGATATAAGCACGACTATGTCGCCCGTATGTATTGCGACAAGGAAAAGCTCCATGTATATTGGTCGTTTTGTCGATGACGCGAGGTCATGGTGAGGTTTGCGCGACGGAAATAGGAAACTGTTGTTTATAGGTATCGCGCGAATTATCATGATCTAACCTCATTCGCGACGAGTTTCAATCATTAGGTATATAAGGTATTGCTTGTGAAGCGTGAAAAGCCATACGGATTATATCGAGTCTTTTCACGCTTAGAAAGATTATGTTGGATCAACCGAACCGCAATCTAAACTACTACTATCGCAACGTACGAAAAGGATTGTATATTCTCTGCTTTCGTTGCAGTTAAAGCTTTGTTATAAAGATAAAGCCCATGAAAATAAATAGTAGTATTCACAAGAGTCCATCGTTGCCAGATTTATTTAGCAAAAATAAATGTGGCCATGCCCATTATGCCTTGATTTTACGAAAGAAGTCTAGGCGCTGTTGAGATAAGATGTAACTTTCAACAAAAAGGAAAAACATGATATATACTGCCAGTCGTACTGACGACCACTGTCTTTGAACTCTGAGAATTTTTCATGTCGTACTCGTGATGTCTGTGTGAATAGTGAAGAAAAACATGTATTAGAAGGAGAGACACTCTTAATACGTAGGCTTGTTAAAAAATTTAACACTTCAATGAATTTAGAGAATATCGATTAGAAAGAGGATAAAGATTGCGATTACTTCCTTTCACCCCGAAAATTTTTTCTCTGATGCATGAGAACTTGAGGAAAGTTATTAAGAGAAGAGTATAATGTAAATCGACATAATGATGATGTCACGAACTGCTTGAAATAGACGTGAGATTACAATTTCTTTCGCGTTACAAAGAATTGAATCCTTGGTCAAGTAGCGCGGGCAATGTATTCAAAAAAAAGAAAGATACTGTGAAAGTCTCAAAAAACCAGTAGTAAATGCTTTTCTCTTATGTTATTGCTTAATTCTTCAGTAATCATATGGCACGCTATTGCAATGTATCCTTATTAATTTTGTCGCCAATGTGACGTTCATACATTGAAATTTTGCCGGTACAAACTTTTAATGTATTTATATACTTGAAAAGCGCAATTATACATCAACGTTATGATAGAGCAACTGGCGCAGTATATGAGTACTGAAGAATCGAGTTCTATCGTAAGCATCATTATCACGATGGCTATTACTACTCTGATCATTAGCAGCATCAGCAGCAGGATCATTATTGTCAGCAGCATTGTAACAGTAGTGTAGGAGTAGAAGTAGCAGTGGTAATAGTTGGTGTTTGCAGTAAGCGTGATTATAATAATGATAGTATTAATAATAGCCATAATAATAATTGCAATAATAGTAACAGTAGCAGCAGTAATAGTACTGTGAAGATTGTTTCGCTTTTCTTATTCTTTTTGATTTTGATAGAATTTTTATGATTTGTATCCTTTTATCAGCATTTGCTTTATTTTCTTACTATCTAGTACGTTATTGTGAAGAACTGATTTTGTTACTGTAACTATTATCATTGCTATTGCAATTTGCCGCTATTATGCCTATTATATCATTGTTTCAACTTATATTATTATTTGTACTATTATCGTTACTATCATTATCTTTTGTTGCTATTAATACTATTATGCTACTATTGCCGTTACTACTGATTAATATATTTGTTATTATTATTATAGCTATTATCGTTATCATTTATCACTATTGCTCTTGTTAGTACTATCACTATTTTATTACTACGATATTATTACGATTGCGATTATTATTACTGTACATTATTATTATTATTATTATTATTATTATTATTATTATTATTATTATTATTATCATCATCATCATCATCACCTGCTACTACTACTACTGCTGCTGCAATTACTACTATTACTGTTAGTACAACTGCTATTTTTATTATTATTTTACGTTATTATTTTAATTATTATTGCACGTGTACACTCGGTGGATAATGAAGGTGAAGAATAAGCTAAAAAGAGTAAGTAAATTAAAGAAGTACGTTCAATTGTATGGGTATGTCTCATAGGATATTCTCGATGAATTTTATTAAAAATATTAAAATTTGTTTAACGATTTATTGTAGCTTAAATGCGAAATGGATTTTGTTTATATCACACATAGATTCGAGCTGGTCTGTCGTATTATAACGATTAATTAGTCGTCTTACAACGATACTAAAAAGTACTTTTAACGGTTTTTACTATACATAGGACCATATATTTTAATGTATAAGATTGCGAGATATTATTTATTTAGAGTGTCGTTTTTGTCGAATTTATTATATCTTTTTCCCGCTTTTTAGCAAGTGAAAAAGTCAACAAATGATCTTCGTATATGATTGTTACTATTGATGGCAATATATGAATTGTTGATATTTTATTGTAAAGATTTTTCGCGAATAATTTTTTTCTATGTTTTCTGATATTTAACGTTTTAAGTATTAACGAATTGAAAGTAATACGACAGACCCGTTTACCCATCGCAGGGCGCCTGTAATTATTATCTGTAGTTAGAAATATGACAAACATTACTTATACACCAACGTGCTAAAACGTGAAAATAAAATAGTAAACGGCAATTTGCTACTATTAATTTATACAGTTAATTGATACAACCCAATAGATAACTGTACAGGTGAGAAAATTAATAAAAAAAACATTTAATAATAAAAGGAATTACAAAAGAGAAATGATATGGCTGAAATAACATTTTTGTATTCTATAGAAGTGACAAATAATTCTCGTACAGTCGAAAGTCGAATCAATCTGAGATAACAATTGATCTAGTTTTAAAATATACGTTATTTCCTTTTTGTAATTAACAGAATTATCCAATAATTTTTATTAATAAAAATTATACGTCAAAGAATACACAGGAAATGCATATTTGGCGTCTCAAGTAAAGCCAAGATTTTTTTATTAAAAGGATTTAACATTTGATTTCGTTTGATTTTAAAGAAAGTACACATTGTGCGCATAATCTTTCATAACTAAACGAGTAATTATTGATTCTTAAACTCGCGCGTCTTTTAATGGCGATTCAATAAAAATTCGTTTAAAATTTAGTGTGTGTATGTCAGTGTACTACGCTGCTCTCATTCTTTCTTTATCTCACTACGGCTCTTTTTCCATTGTAACTTTTCAGGCTGCCGATATCTTGACTTATTTACGTTAACAACAAATATTTCGCATAAAAAGATACTCGACTGATTTTGAGTAAAAGTAGCATTTTTTAGCGTATTGCAGAACCACGAAATAGCGGATGAGGACGCATCTCAGAAGTGTGAATTAGGGAAAAAGGTACGAGTTCTAAAAGATTTTTATCATCGATACCGCTGATAATGCAAATACTAAAATACAAATACTGATTTATTTTAAAAAATATTTAATATTATATATAAATATACTTTTTATAATATATATGAATGCATAATAAATGGTTAATATTATATATATGTATAATGTAAATAATTATATATTAAATAATTGATATTATAACATATAATTAAACATTAAATATTTTTTTCTGATGAGCGGAAGTCACTTTTTCGCAGAGTAAAAATACTTGTATTACAAGCGAAGAAACAAAATTTAATCATTTCTCGATTCATTTTTATTCTCACTCAATTTATTTTACATTATGTATAATACATAGTTCAACATAAATCACGAATCACTTTCATTCAAGAGGAAAATGTAAAAAATTGTTATTAATTTATGTATAAATAGTAGATATATAGTACAAAAAAGTTTAAATACTAAAATTATAATATTAAAAAAATAATTTTTTACATTTTCCAGTCTCAGTATGTCTGTTTGTGTGTCTGTGGGTATATGTGTACACGCATATACAATAGGATATTATTTATATACATTACAAATAGATTCTTTTATATCAAATTTATAGTCTATAAGCGTGATATCTTTTACAAACAACAACAATGTTTAACATTTTCAATCTGCAAACGAGGGACCAGCAATATCCACAGTACTGTTAACATCCATAGTATCGCTAACATCCATAGTGTCGTTAATATCCGCAGTATCGTTAACATCTGTAATTTCATTAGCATTCACAGTATCGTTAACATCCATACTATCGTTAATATCCGCAGTATCGTTAACATCCGTAATATCGTTAATGTTCGCAGTATCGTTAACACCCGCAATATATGGCTTTAAAGTATTGTATTTTTTAGCATTCTGGTATAATTTGTTCGCCGACATAAGAGATAAGTGTTTTCTCTCAATCACCATATTTACAGGTTTTTCTCCTCTCGCTTTCAGTGCAGACTTAATGACGCAAATAGCATTAACAGAAACAGATAGGAGTTTGTTGCGTTTTTTCGACTTTAAATTATTTAAGAGGGAAAACATCTCTGGATCGGTACTTGAATTCGGAAGTGATCGGACAAGGTTTAGAACATTTGTTAAGTGTGGATATTTAGCGATATCGTTTGGATATCGACAATGCGCAATTTTTCTCCACATATTGTCGAAATTTAATTTAGAAAGATTTTGTTGCTCATTTATTGTAAAATCTAACGGTAGCGCCATCCATTCTCTTTTTAAAGCATCTTCATCGAAATCGCCAAAAGTCCTAGCTACAAAAGCAACATCGTTAAATGATGCTTCTCTGTCAATACTGTATAAACTATTTGCAGGACTAAAAGCTTGTAATTTTGATAAGAATATATCATTCACGGGCAACCTTTCACGAATCTCTTCAGCAGCGGTTATGTAAAACTCCAGGCAGTTCTTTCGAATAGTTGTAACTACGTCAGTATACCCTTGTACTATTAATTCATCAAGGTACTTCTCACATTCTGATCCTAAAGAAACTCTATTAGGAATTTTTCGATTCTCCTTTATAGAGAATATCGTGTTCGGAGCGAAAGGTTTTAGATGTTTCTTTCTTAAAAAATGTCGGCAGATTTGGTAAAGAAGATTTAAAGATTTTTGATGCAATAAATAAATACGCGTATCTGGTACTTGAAAAAATGCATTGAATATCTTAAAAAACTTCAACACATATTTTAAGAAGAGAAAATAGGCTTTCATTTCTACATTGCTCATCATAGACAATAGATATTCCTCACAGTTTGTTTTCTCACTCGTAACTGTTCCATCAAGAAAATGTTGAATCGTATCCCAGGATTCCAAAAGTTTTTCTACACTCAAGTAGTGTGAAATCCAGCGGGTCTCAGATAACTTTAACATTTTGCGATTTGTTTCCTGGGAGCATTTGGAAAATTCGCGACAGACAGCCGAACGTTTCGGATTGGTATTAATGTAATCGGCAATACTCATAATAAATTCTTCGCAAAATTCGGGTATTTTAGAGCACGCGGTATGCGCCACTAATGCGACGGAATGACATGGGCAGGGAAACGTTAACAAATTTGGACACATTTCTTTTAATTTTGTCTTGAACGACGAATGTTCCTCCGTCATGATAGACGTGTTTTCGCACGACAAAGCAATAATGTTTGCAAATGGTATTTGCAATTTTGACATTTCACATTGAAATGCCTCAAACAATTTTTCTGGACTGCAATCTTTTGGGTCGATATCAATTAATTTGATCAATTGTGAGCGAACATCTAGTGTCTCCGGGTCAACGTAGCGAACGATAAAAGTTAGCCATTTACAATTAGAAATCTCAGGTGTTTCGTTAATAATTACTGTAAATTTTGTGTTTTGAGTCTTGTCGACAACGCGCTCGGTTTCAATTGGGCACAACACGTTCGTCATAATATTTGTACATTTCGTACGTCCCATACTCATGTTTTTTAACACGTTCGGGTCCTTTCCTATTTCTTGAAAAAAGCTAAGAATCTCTTCAGCAATCTGATGAGAAATATTTTTTTCGGCGATGAGTGCGGCGTACCTCATCTCCGCCGATTTTCTACGCTCATTAAACAAGAAATTAGTTTCGTTAGACTGCATATTTGAATCCTCGTTCTCGCTCATCACTTCGGTTTTGATTATTATACCTTTGCTTTCGATTTCGATATTATTTTTACATCTGTCTAAGTGTGCCTTGGATTCTCCGTGACGATGAATTTGCGATAGACCACCGGTAAGGGATTTATTACAGATTAAACAATGAAACAAACTCTCGTCGTGCGGCACTTCGCGCAACCAATATTTATACCGGTCGATTTCTAGCCATTCCGGTTGAAATACCGGTCTACGAGACTTTTTCGCTAAGAAATCTTCATCGTCGTTAGATAATGGATCTCTGGTCATATTATTTTTGTGATACGCCGACTCCGCGTGTCTTGAAATGTGTACCGAGCTGCACGAGAAATTCTTATTGCATATGACGCAATGATAAAGGCTGTTATCGTACGGTACTTTGCGTATCCAAGATTTATATTTTTCGTTAGTGAGCCAAGCTTCCGCAAAGTGTCGTTTAACTTTTTTGGGAAACTCATCGTCGTTTGTTTCCATATTGAGTACTAAAAAAAAGAAAACAAATTAAAAAGTCAAGAAATAAGAATATATAAAAATGTAAATAAAGTGAAAAAACGTGTGCGTCGCAGAAAAAGATCAGAATTACCTCGTAGTTCGTTACTCTTACAATATTAACAGCAATCAGAGAATCAGGAATCAAGTCAAACGAGCCGCGCGAGCGATCGATTAATCGCGGCAATTCCCTCGACCTAACCTATCGAGAGCGTAACCTCGCGCATACGTAAACGTAATGTCATTACGTTATCGGGATTCGATCTGAATCGGCGGATTGACAATACGGTGTCGGCGTCAGTCGCTGAATCGCGCGGACTGTAGACCAAATGGGACTTGCATTCCTCGGCCCAGCGTCCCCGATGTTTCCGAGCGGTCCGTTCGAGCATCCAACGTAACTGTCAGCCGTCGCGACAGCACGTATGCCGACCGCCGACTAATGGGGAACGAAAAAAGTGCTCTGCGCGGCCTTGAAGTCGAGGAGAAGGCCGTGGAGGTGACGGACTACTGGATGCACCACGATGCAAGCGTGCACGACTCGAGCCTGCAGCGGCTGTCCCTCTTCATCAGCGAGCCATCCTTGCACTTCACCGCGACGTTCGGGCGGCCGTCGCCGTTGGAGCGTGCGGCAAAGGTTGTCTTCTCCACTCCCTTACTTTCCAATGTTCTCCTGGAGCAGACACAAAAAGAAGCGTATATTTCTCGCACTATTTATCTCATTAAGCGCGGAAGTGAAAATGTTTGACATCTGATTCACGATTTTTGTTTTGTATGTGAATTATCCTTTTGTGTACAATAGACGTTGTGAGTCGTATATGCGTTGATTACATTTTCTTAGAGAAAATAAAGGACGTCTGAAAACTTTAGGGCTTTGAAACTATTCTTTCAAACAAAAACACGTTTTTAGTAGTTTCACTCATGTCTTTTCAATATTTTGTTGTCACGCATGAAAACAATGAAAACATTCAAAAAACAATCCTGTGTTAACACTCGGAGCCTCTTTCACCAACCTCTGATTAGGTTAATCGATGCGGTGTAGTTTTCTTATATTTCAGCTCTGGATCCCCAAGTAGCTGGGTTCGATGCTCAAGTGTTAAACAAAGCCAAATCTGAATGTACACAAAAGGCAAAAAGCTTCCCAAACTATGACTTTCGAGTCCCTTCTCTGGGTTCTGGGTGCACCACTTCCAAGTTCCAAGTTTTAATGGTGCCCGTCCCCTCTTTTAGCACGCAAGGACGATTTGACCATAAATTCAGCAAAATTTGTATCTAGCTTTCAAAATTGTATCTAGCTTTCCAATGCTCAGAACGACAATTATCAGACAATTCTCGTTCCGGCGGCCGATTGTGATGCAATCGACGGTCACAAAAATATCAAGTAACGGGCGAACACGTCCGAACACGTAAACGGCCCCGAACTCAGGGGTGCACCACTAAAAAACAAGAAATGCGCGGAAACAAAGTCGACTAGAGAGAAAGAGTTGTGTCAGTGTCAAGTGATTTTTACAAATTACTTAAGACAAAACACGTTCCAATCTGTTCATGTCATGTTTCACACTCTATTTGCCACTTGAGATGACTGCACTTTGCAACAACAGCAGCACAATGGCCGCGTTAGACTATGTTCAAAAACATCAGGTGCATTCAGATGTTATTTTATCCTTGTTTAACCTTCGGTAACCAAAAGAATAAAATGATATCTAATGTTTCGCAGTTTTAGGCTAGTTTCACAACTTCTAGTTAATTTAATTGATCGCAAGTGTTAACTGTGATTTTTGGTCAGTTCTGTTTAACGACAAATGTGATCAATTCCAATAGAATACTCAACCGATTAATCGGAGATTGTGAAACTAGTCGTCTATTTGCATCACTGTAGATTAACTTCATTCTCTGTTTAATTTACTCTATTTTTTTTAGTTCTAAGAATTAGAAAAAATAAAGAATAAGTTAAACTCAGAGATCAAAGTTAATCTACTGGTGGAAATAGACATTAATCATTGATTAATTTAACCAAAGATTAGTGAAAGAAGCCCTTAGCAGACAACGCAAAATTATTCAATTATTTCCTGGACTTCTATTATATTTTCTAGAAGAAAAAAAACAGAATAATCTTTCCCCATCAGATAATCTCTCTCCAGCAGAATATTGCCTTTGCATGAAACTAAATTTGTCGTTTTTCTAAAAATTCATTCATTAGTACATTAGACATTGGAGTACTAATTAGAAAATATTTTTATAATAAAGGACAAAATTAAGTTTTGAAAAAATAAATAAATCTAAAGGACAGCTATTCGAAATAAATACTGTTCTTTACAATAAAGATGCTTACCATAATTATTATATATGTATGTTGCAAGCGGTAAAGCCACAAGAAATAAGCGAAAGATATAATGTGTTTTAGAATTTTATGTTACATCGGCATCCTTGTATCCTGAAATACATTTCTTCGTGGAGCAAAGGTAGCAAGTTTTTTCTTGCGACAGAGGAGGCCAGACCACTGATCCAAGTTATTGAGAAGCAAAATATACTGCAAATATGTATCGGTTTGCATAGCATCCTGCGGGCCTTAACATTCTTGCACGAGACCGCATTGGCCTCACATAACAATGTGTGCAGCAGCTCTATCTACGTCACCGCGGAGGGATATTGGAAATTGGGTGGACTGGAATGTCTGTGCAAGTTTACAGATGCGACGCCGACGTATTATCAACGAATAAAGAGTTACAGATACGAGAAAGCGATATCATCGAATGAAGACATAGCTGATTTAGTTAAAACTGCTAATCTTGTCGTAATTGATTCGTACGCGTTTGGGGTATTAGCGGAAGACATTCTAAAGAATTTACAAGATACAGGTAAATATATGAAAAATCCAAAGACATGCTGTATATTATTCTTGTTGCATGTGTGTAATACTAAGATGAAACTTTAACTGATTTCAGATGAGGCACCAAATTTGTTGGAATTTAGGGAATTTTGTAAAAAGAATCTACAAAATCCAGATGCGTGCTTGAGAAGTAGATTATTGAATGTGCTGCAGCATTCATTTTTCACTCATGAATTTATAAGGATACATGCATTTCTGGAAGAATTGCCATTAAAAACTGATGTTGAAAGGGAAGAGTTCTTTACGTAAGTAACTCGGAGAAAAGTTACACATATTGTGTAATATACATAATGCATAATATATATAAAACAATTATATGTATTCATGTAGAAAAATATGCAATTTTTTAGGAAATTAAGGCAGCAATTACAGATGTATCCCGAGGCTGTTGTTGCTGAGCAACTAGGCAGAGTGCTTCTTTCTAGGATAGTTTTGTTGGATAGCACTGCCCAAGTAAAACTTTTACCTTTTATCTTTAAACCCAAAGGTTAGACTATATCTGTTGCATCTAGCAAAATCTCTATTTTTTGTTATAACAGTAATATATATCATTATCTTCATTTCACATAATAAATGATCTAACAAAATATTTAATATCTTTTGCAGATGAGAAAAACGATTTGGGGACTAGTCTATTCACAGTTCCTACTTTCAAGAATATTTTAGTACCAAGGCTTCTGCAAATGTTTTGCATTCGAGATGTTTCCATTCGTCTACTGCTACTGTCCCATTTCAGTTCGTTCGTTCACGTATTCGAAGCGAATGAACTGAAAAATCATATTCTTCCCGAATTACTCGTTGGGATAAAGGACACCAATGACGATCTCGTTTGTGCGACATTAAGGGCGCTGGCTGATATAGTGCCGATCTTGGGCGCGGCAACAGTCATCGGTGGAAACAGGGGAAAGTTGTTCGCGGACGGTCGGCCGAACAAGAAAATGATTCGCAACAAAAATCTCGATGACATTAGAAAAGCTTTAACGTTTACTCAAGAGATACCTGTGTTCGTGAATATAGACGAGAATAGCGTGCATTTAGCGGAGAGGCCGTCGCCAGACGGCGGTGAGGATAAGAAGGAAAAGGAATTTTCGTTTGTTGAAGAAGAGTGTACCTGGTCGGATTGGGAAACGCAAGAACCAGTTGGAAACGGTCATTGTAATGTAGAGGAAACTTCTGCGGACAACGTGCAAGTAGAAATGCAAGGTCCTCCTTGCAACGCGGACTCGTCCTCGCCCCCGCCCTTATTACCGTCGAGCACCGAAAAACCAAAATATACGAAGAAACTAGTGCTTTCCGACATTACCGAGCTCGACATAAAGAATTCGAAAGTAATAAAATCCCCGAAGGAAGAGTTCGACTTCTTCACAGATATGGAGCCCGTGATACAGAAGACGCAGATCTTACACATCCCGGAAGTGCAATCCCCGAAGAGCATGTTTGACGTGAAGACGTCGGGTGCCATTTTGGAAGAACACGACGTTAATGGCTGGGGGGAGGACCTGAGTGATTTAAGCATAGACGATACGTACGAACTGGCGCAGCAGTGAGCATAATAAAAAGAGGAAATCACTTGCACAAAGGAATGAACGAGTTCATATAACAAATGATACTCAACCCGATTGTATCCATTTTTATTAACGTCCAATTAGTACATGTGATTACCAACACCATATATATTATCGGAATAAGTATTTTTAATAAATGTAAAATATATATGATAGGCCAAAATGTGTGTTATACAATATTTCTTTTGTGTAAAAATTTCATAGGTTGAATCATAGAGAGATGGTGTTGGAAAACATCTATTCAAGTGGATATTCCGCTGACCAAGAATGGGGATAATCATCGTAATCGTAGGTCTTTTCATTTAATTAATAGATATATATGTAAGAGTTTAACAGCATCTTCAGTTTGCTGATTCAATTAGACTCCGAGTAGATGTTTGTTCTTTTTAACTATGAAAGAAGAGATAAATTATGCAAGGAATAAAGCTAAAAAGAACAGACTATCGATTCATCGGATCAAGTCGGCAAGTCGAATTATGCTATTAGAGAATGAACGTTATATAGTTATAAGAAAAGTGAATCATATAAGGAAACATTAGGTAGTAAATAATTAACACTAGAATCGGCAGTGCCATTTTGGTTCTAATAATTTTGTTTTTCAATTTTTTTTAATTGCATAGTACAACAAATTTTAAGAATATATGATTATAATGCAAATAATATCAATAATACTAAAATAAAATGAAAAACATTGAAATTAGCGGAGCCAAAATGACACCAGTGGTTTCAGTGTTAGAAGTTATAAATAATAAAATTAAAAAGTTAATAACTGTTACTTATTTTCAAATGAGTTAACTTTTAATTAGTTATTTTAATAGAAAAGTTTTCACGAAAAAAAATATAAAATAAAAATAATATAAAAAAGAGAAATGTAAGTCAGCATTGAAATTAATGTGCAAGTGATTTACAAAAATCAACCGAATATAATGAGCAATTTTGCACATATACATAATTAAAAACTTACATAAATTTAAATTCATTTTCTGTCAAATGCATTTTGACTTAAAATCATTCTTAATGACAATTAAAATGCAAAAATTAAAACTCGAAGTACAAAAGAATAGCAGCCTGTGGTCAGTCTCATGGATTTAAATAAAATATTTAAGATTCATTCAGGTTGGATCCATCCAGATAGATTGAAAACAACATTAGGCTGTAAAAAAAACTATGAGAGTGAGTACAATTTTAAAGAGCAATGCCAAGGCTGGTATTTATAGTTGATTCTTATATTTAAGACTGTCTTAAGTATCATTTTAAGATGTCATTAATTAATCAAACCTGTATTAGCATCTTAAGACAATACTTAGAATGGTCTCAAATAAAAATGGATCGGTCTAAGTTTTTGTGATTTGATGTGCAATATTTCTGAAGTCAATTGTTTATATAGTTTTCTCATTACATCTATAACTTGCACCCCTTCCTAGTCAAATTCATAACTAAAACAACCTATAATCAATGATAACAATGTGCATTGTGTGATTTCTGTAAATATGTTTCCGATATTTGGAAATTCTTATGTTTAACTACCTATCAGTTTGACCTACATGAGATGCATCATATTAGTCATTGCACGAAATTTTGTATATTCCTTTTAGATAAATCTGGGAGAGAATCTTTAATAAATGATCGAAATTTTCAAAAAGACAGTTGTTAAATGTTAAATTTAAATTGAAGAGAAGAAATCGGATGAGCAAAGTGATTTGTCCTTACTAATCAGCAGCAGAACTAAGAAACAAGTTAAATTATGAGAGAATCAAATATCTCTGTAAACAAGAAATATCCTGAGATGTTATTAAGCGCTACAATTTTTTGGTGTAAATTGAAATAAGAAATCTGGCATCACTAACTTTTTCTAATAAGTTAAAAAACTTTTGTATTTTTAAAAGCATTAATATTATCATAATTATTTTAATTTAATTAAACAATGCTTTTTAAAATTAATCCCTCTAATTTAACTTCAACTTAACTTTTAACCAAGTTAATTTTCTAGTTATTAAGTTAAGAAAAAAAAATTAACTTACCCAACCTTGGGAAATATAGATTTTATATGTCAAGAGCGACGCGCGTTTGTAGTATCAGGCTTCAAACTCTCATCACGATCGAAGCTTGGAGCTCGGAGCAGGTCGGAGCGAATTCAGAGTTGCGACCAGGAGAAATCGCATTCGAGCGATGCGGAACGACGACGAAGCGGACCAGGTGCTGGACGCAGAGCAGTGGCGGTTGGAGGCTCAGGCGGTGATCGACGATGTCAGGAAGCACGTGCAGGATCTGAAGGTATCCGAGCGGCTGATCAGCACGAACCAGGTCATCTACCTGAACCTAACCACGTTAGAAGGCTTGCGGTTCTGCGTGGAACTGTCAGCCGCCGGCTTCGCTATCGTCGGCAATCGGCACGACGACACGTCGAACGCGGACAACATCGAGCGCTTCGAGACGCCCTACGGTCTGCTGGACTTCATCAGCCCGCAGTACAGGAATTCCTTTGGAAACGCGCTGCTGGACAAGCTGAAGGAGCTGAGCGATAAGCGGTAAATCTCACGCGAGACGACGGAAAAAAAGCAGTTTCTGTTGGTGTGACTTTGGTTGAAAGTTAGGTTAAGTGCGTCGGTTAAAAGTTAGGTTAGGGTTAAGTAAATCGCTTATGAGCTTCCGTCATCATAAGCATTGTCATGCAATTAGGAATAAAACAGTTTAATTTGTAGTTTATTAACTGTTTTAATAATTAAAGCAAAAATGAGACTGGATCTCAAGAAACACCTCTAGGTGTTGCGTCGATGCGTTCAAGAACGCAATCCAAATTCAGTCGCGTTTATAATCGAGATCATTTATTATGTTCTCTGTAAATTGCAAAATCTCACGAACTTAAGAGAAAAAGCATGATGCTTTATTAAACAGGGAAAACATTGCAAAACAAGTTGTCTTTAACAAAAAACGAATCGTCAGTTTGATTCCTCCGTCTGGATCTTTTTTGACACAAGCAAACTTTCACTTTCAAATTTCATTGTTTTAATTATTTTTTATTAAATAAAGGTTTTAGCATTTAAAAAAATTAATAACGTAATAGAGATGTTTAAAAGTAATCCTGAATTTTTCCAGATTTTTTAAACGCCTAAAACTAAAAAAACTTGTGTTGGACAAAAAGAACTCTAATTGTAGACGGATCTGGATAGTACAAAATATTTATAAAATATTTATAAGAAAGAATGAAATATTT
Organism: Solenopsis fugax; assembly: GCA_003595255.1. NCBI lineage: Eukaryota > Metazoa > Arthropoda > Insecta > Hymenoptera > Formicidae > Solenopsis > Solenopsis fugax. Next base: position 2,709 of record QKQZ01055422.1, on the reverse strand, counting down.
TTTAAATATGTATACAAATATTTAATACATATTCTAAAAAATGTAAGTACCAAAAGATTATAATAAACATTTATTTATTTTATATAAATGTATCAAATATACAGATAAATATTTTATAATATATTTCTAAAATATATTTTATATATTGTAATAATGATTTTTGTATTATTCCAAAATCTTTATAAAAAAAGTTTGTATAAACCCATGAGTCTTTTATTATACATATTCTTTAAAAATAAATTTTCAGAATATTTATGAATATTTATGATAAATATATTTTGTGCTGTCTGGGAAGAGAGTAAAAATATAATTGCAGACAAAATTAATTATTCTGTTTTTACCCTCTTTGCGTTTGGAGTTTTAAGTTTTTACGTTTTGTTTTAAAAAAAAATTGTAACAATGATACTGCATTCCACTTTTAGATCATAAATTGAACTCTTGCTCTGTAATGGAATCTATAATGTGAACAGGATGGAAATGAGACTTTTTGAAAATATAAAATATCGATTTCGCTTAAACTGGAGACCTTGATTTGCACCGCCTTACCCTGAAGAGAGAAAGAGAGAGAGAGATGGGTGAAGAGGAAAGGTGAAGAGAGAGAGAGAGAGAGAGCGAGAGAGAAAAAGAGGAAGAGAATACCAAAAAACTTCTGAAATAATTCCTGTAATTTTGGAGTTTTATCTCTTCATCGATCACGTTTTTCCAATACTTCATCATCTTTTCCTATAATAAGTATTGAGTTATTTTTAGTCATTACAAAATAACGTATCGTAGACTATTTTATACAACTTTTGCTTCGCTGTATGTTATTTTTAATTTATCTTATCTAAATATTATTCCTAGTGGATACACTTACTCTTATATCTTTTCGCGCTTTTATTCTCGCTTTTCGCATTTATGAGAATTTAGAAAATTGCAAACACTTCTTTGGAATTGAATTTAAAAGTGGATTTTTAAAATTTCGCAGCAGCGCGAGATTGATTCATCGTTCCCAGAAAGCGCGGATGCTCCCTTATCGTCTTCCGTGAGGTGATTTTCTAGCGCATTCGGTCTAATCAGTGACTTCACAGATGCGCAATGACGCATACGTCTTATCGTGTTTTGTATCGTTCCGGCGCACAACTGCGATGCGATGGATTTGTTAATGCTGTCGTGGGCGATGGGGAAACCAGGAGTAATCTTATCGAGAATTAAGCTAGAACGATTATGACGCAATACGAATCAGCCAACGTGTCGAAAGGTACCAGCTGCAAAGCGGTAAAAAAAAATTAATTCCAAGGATAAATGCCAAAATCCATACGATTGTGTATGATTGCGTTTAATAGGTTCTCGTGTAATCATTAGCATTTACAAAATAATTGTGTAATTCAAATTTCGCTTTCAATGTTTCCGAATTCGTTAATTTTTTAGAATTTGGGAATCGGACCAGAGTTACTTGAAGTGACTTTTAAGAGTGTTTAAGAGTATCACGGACTTTTGAAAATACTACGCGAATATCTGAATAATTTGATTCATGTAAATAGGTGAATCTTAATAGCTTCTTGTGAAACTGGACGATCTGGGTTTTTCCAATTCCCTGTTAAGTTGACTCGTCGTTATCTTGTAATTATTTTTCATTCAGATCATTATTTGACTATCACTGATCGTATAAAAAAAATACCGTGTAAAAAGAGACCCAAGTGTATAAAGTACCTGAATTTAATTTTTTTTAAAGTTCTATTAAATAAAGTTTCTAAAACTATTCTTGCAAAAATTGTTTTATATTTTATAATAGTTTTTAAAATTCTGTTTTTAAAAACTCTATAAAATAGAATTTTTAAAAAATAAAGTAAATTAAGTGGACCTTATTTAGCACAAGTATCTTACATATAATTACATATCGGAGGGAAAAAAAAGAGGAAAGAGGAAAAGTAATATGAGAGAAAATAGAAATTCTATCTTTTACAGTAATATATAATTCTTCCTTTAATATTAAAAAATCGATACATAATTTCACTTGAAAAAAGAAGGCAGGATAGCCGCAGGTCCCTGAAGTACCCTGCTTAAAAAATCCGATAGAATTAGATAAGAAAAAGTCTATAATTTTATTGTGTTTTTGGTTCGTAAATAGTTATTATCGTTTTTTGTTATTTAGCATAATTATATTCTTAAGAAACATAGATAACTTCTCTATCGTAGCTTAAATGTAAGTCCGATTAAAATGATAAATTTTTTATTATAAAATTAGATAGAACGTCAATAAAGTTTAAACCTGTCTTTATCATTTTCTATCGGTTTTTTTTATAAATAGGGTCATCCCCGCGCCACTTATATCCATTTCTATCAATGTAGAATTAACTCTATCTTAATCATAGCTTAAGTAATTTTTTATCTAATTCTAAGAAAGATTAAAGAAGATTAAACAAAGGAAAATAAAGAAGATTAATCTCAAAAAGATTAAATTGAAGAACTAAAAATGCAGATATTACAGTGTAAAAAATTCAACTACGAGGCTCCGGTGCGCCCGGTGCCGTTCCTGCGGCCGTCATAGGAACTCTACGTCGATCGTGCCACGCGGGGCCACCTTCCGCGAGTCGACGACGTCTACTCTGTGCTGGAGGGGAGGGATACTCTTGCGAAGCACTTATTCTTCGTTATAGTGTTATACGTGCGCGGGAGATCGGCCGGCTCGCGATGACACGCCCGCGCCGTCACGCAACGCACGCAGCG
>QKQZ01055419.1:0-28759 GCA_003595255.1 Solenopsis fugax | reverse complement strand
TAAGAGGATTATACGGCTTTGAAGTTACGTCAACTGAAATTGTGCTAGATCGAGCAAGAAGGCGTTCAGCTGCATTGAGAATTTTTTCTGACACTGACAAGTGGATAAAAATTTGTTGTAACGAACTTTATATTTCGACAATGTATATTTAATCGTATCCGACTAAAATGATCATGTCATTCTTTTACTGCAGTGCAAAGTGAAATATGCAATTACTTGCTGAAATTGGAAACATTTTGTGCAAGAAAATAATATTGACAGTAATGTGTAGATAGTTATGATTATGGAAACGTTATGAAAAGTGTTCAAAGTCCTTGCGAAAACAATCGTGCAAAAATGATTACAGCCGAGGAAATTGGAATGGTTATCGTTTGCGAAAGGTCATAGTATTATTTTTGCGTTAAAGAAAATTCTTACGGATATTAAAAGAAGCGGATCCTAGAAATCAAATATACGATATTACATAGTGTCCGTGTCTCGCGGGCTCTTCTTATTAAACTTGATAGCAGCTTTCCCGGCTATCGTATTTGCTTTAGACATAGGTGTAAAAGCAGAAACTTCGCACCAAACTTAGTCTTTACGTCTTTCTGAAATTGCGAACGAAGAAGGCTATCGACGTTTCCGTCTTAACTGTTGATTAAAACATGGCAGTTAACGTAGGATATTGCAGTTGACTCGATTTACGCACTTAGATATAATAGTTATACTTTCTTTACACTTTATAAAATTATATCAATGATCGATTGAACGTCATTGCATCAAATCAAACTTCGATATATTTAATTAATATTGGTTTATTAGGTTTGAAACACATTTATCTTTTTTAACACAAAATATAGATTGAATGTGCAATATGGTATATTTATACTTGTCAATAAAAAATAAAAATTATAAAGATAACTGGTATGCATATATATCTTATTCATATATATATATATATGTACAATTTAATATATTCTTAACTAATCGATGAACACACGCTACATTTATTATATACAACATGGAAATGTATATTCACGATTTTCTTGAGAATTTCGTACGGCGATCGATTTCAGAGCAGATATATCAGCAAAACAAGAACTATGGCTCATGTTCTTAGTTGAATTCCATGCGGAGTGCAGGCGTGCTCGTGGCTTGGAATGCATTTATCCGAATCTTGATACAGGAATTTATTCCATCCATTCACGCGCATGCATTTCGTCTTGAAGTGAATTCACACTTGAGTAGTATGACGATAATCGTTCTGGACTTCGAATCTTATGAACAACTTGCTATTTCGTTTCGCGAAAATAATATCTTACACCGTAAATAAAAATTTAACAACTGAATATATTAATTTCTTGCTACATGCTGTTGTAATATTATGAAAGCATTCTGTAATCCACTTAATTTTATAGTTAAAGTGATATTTAATATAAAAAACGATTTACAAATGACCTTAAGCTCTACTTTTAAATTTACCCTAAACTTTGTTAACTAATTTAAACAAAAAAGAGGAGAAGGGGGGTACCTAAGCTCCATTGAAATAAATTTTGTCTTGTTTCAATTTTGTTGATGAATATAGAACAGGTGATCTCATTAAAGTATCATTAGGATATCACTTTCTGTTTGAACGAAAAAATTTCAAATTCGATTTTGAATAGATAAAACAATGAGTATGATAAAATAAGATTTAAGTAGCGAATAAAAAATTTCTCATTTAAAGTATGAACCATTTTAGAGGCCCAAGATTCAAGAAGAATTCAAAATTAGATTCAGGACGTTAGAGAATAGTTATTGATTGATGTCATATCAATAGGATTATTTTTTCAAGTCGAGATAGTAGAAAAAATGAATTTCTAATTTCTAGATACAAAAAAAGAGAAAAAAGAAATAAAAGAAATTTGTAAATGTTATTGTCATAAAGATGAAAATATTTCTTCAAAATTTATTTTTATTTTAAAATTTATTGATAAGATTTCCATTTTTCTAATTTTTCGTATAAAGTCGTCCTATTCGATGTTTCACATGTATGTGTGAGTAGAAGGAATTTTACTGATACTAACTAGCGTTGAAGCGTACTGATTAGCATTATGTATGAAATGTTCCAATCAGTATAAACGTGCTCCAGCATTTCTGGTAATGATATCATCGATATAACCAAATAGTTCCTCTGTATCAAGTAGAAAATTTTAAATAAATTCTGTTTAAAAATTGGCATATTTGTATGCGGATAAAAAATGTTTATAATGTTTATAATAACGGGCACAAGTATACATATACTTCAATAATATTGAACTATACATGTATAAATGTCGCGTGTTTACCTATGCAGTAAATGTAAATTTTTCTCTGTTCACTGCGATTCAATAAAACACGTTACACAAGAGGACAAATAGAAGAATAAATTGAATTGCATATTAAAACAATTTATTGTTATTTTTTGTAACTTTGTATTTTTTGTAATATTTTTTATATTTTTGTCGTATCCAAGTAAAATATACATAATGGTTTTAATCTATATTCGATAATATTATTTACGCGTCCGATAACATGTATATGTATCTAATCCGTATATATACAATCTACATTTCAAAGTTTATCGAGCTGCCTGTAAATGTAAATTTTACAAAATAAGAGACAGCTACAAATATTTGCATCGACAGTTTTAGATGAAGAGTAAGATATGTATGAAACTTGAACTCAATTCCAATTGGTCTTTACCTCATAAGGAATGTTCTGTGAACATGGAAACGCAAGTTTCCTAACTCCTAAACAAAATTCGAACAATGAATATGGTTCGAACATTGGATACATCTGCTACCACCCAGGAAACCCTTCGTTTTTACCTTCATCGAGCACTTATGTGTGCTTTCTATCCGCGCGGAAGATCATCCAATATTTAGTGGTCGTTGGACGGGATAATAAATGTCGGTTCGATTGCAATACGTGCACGTCACGAGCGTAGACCCGATTTCGTTCGGTGGCCCAATCAGTCGAACCGCGCCTGATTTAATGCGTTATTTTATTAGAAATCTATAAAGCTATCCAGATTACGCGGGGAAAGGTTTATGGCCTGCCGCCAACCCACCGAGTTCGCCCTCTACCGCCCCTTTCCACTTCGACCTGAACCGTTTTCGACATCCAACATACCAGCACCACCACCGACTTCCGACTACCACACCAATAGGTCCTAGCCGATTTGGGCGTCAGCCACCCTTCTTTCGGTTCCGCCAGTTAACGTGTCTGCTCTTCCAATGTGGCGGAAGAAAAAGGACTCCGGTCGACTCGGCGAATTAATTTATGCGCGATTCCTTTTTATTTGGGTCGACCCGCGGCCCGACAATTTCCACTCGAAATAGGCGACACCGGCGATGCTGCGCCACGAAAGAGGTGCGGCTGAATCCTAGGCATTTTTCCACAGGAGAATAATGACGATTAATGCTCGGGACAAAAGAGGTTTTGCAAATGGCAAAAATGTGCAAATTAATGGGAATTAATGAAAATTAATTGGCTCTGCCAGTTTCAACACGATATATTATTAGATACATCATTTTATAAAAAAACTTTCACATTTTCATGTGATTAGAAAAATCGTACTGTTACTTAATAAAATATCTATAATGCTGCAAAAATCAATTCAGATTATATTTTATGTGTTTTTTAACATTTTAGAGATATTTTATTACTTATAAATTACAATTTTAATAATATATTAATGTGTACAATTTTCTCATTAAATAGCCATCGTAAAAAAGAAATAATGCAAGTTGATAGGGAATTTCACAAAGATTATAGAAAAGAGAAAAATTTCTACTTCGGGCTTTTACAGTCAACGTAGAGTGTATTTCAGGAAACGATTGCAGAGGGTGCCAGAATTCTCGCCCCGGAAAATTGAATTCTCCGCTTTCGCTCCCATCCATGAATTTCGTCATCATAAAACAATGGACATAATTTTGAATCCCGTATTATTCACAGTTCAAAAACTTTTCTTCCGCATTGTTTTTCATCTGTAGTTTTCCGCACAGGCGCATCAATAAATTTATGCACGAATAGCCAAAGCGTGATTTACTGTTCATCGATAAAATCCGAGATTGAAATTCGTATAGAATATACATATTACGGAGAAAAAGAATATGATAACATAAATAATACACAATCAGGCGAGGAGAAATTATATAAATCATCATAAATATGCGTGGTATTGTATGTATATAGTACAAGAAAATTAAATTAAAAAATTATTATCCTCATATATCATAACGTTCTTGCTTCGGCAACTAGCGATTTAACGCGAACGGTATAATTTATTTCCACTGAATCTGCGAACTGACGTGCTGCATTTAAAAGTGCCTTCTATAATTCCACGATGTGGTGTGACTGGTGTGGCGTATTGATTTTTAAGAGGGAAACGAGGAAAGTGCGGTGAAGTCGCGACGACGACGGGCAGCACGTAAAGCCGCGAGGGCATTTGTTAATATCGCAATATTGATTATTTTTAATAAGGATGCCGTGGCAAAATGCCCGAGCAATTGAATAGTCAACACCAGCTCGACTTCTATATCCGTAATAAGTTTTATTAAGAAAAGCTTAAGAACAATACTCGATTGTCGAGATTTTCTTTGTAAAAATTATTTAACGTTTTACATAATTGTATAGATAAAATGTAATACTTTTAATAATATTACATGCAATTTTCGCTTGACATTATATTCAAAGGTGTGAAATAATATTTATGTGAAAAAAGAAGTACACCTTCAATAAAATTTTGCTCAAATACTTTTATACATATAAAATAATATTTCACATTCCTTTATTAAACAATTTTCATATTTTTTATTATATTAATAAAATATTTGTGTGTATCATTCATATCATTTATTATATTAATAAAACATTTGTAATTTAGACTGGAGCACATTTAATTGAGTTAGAATTATTAGCGTTTTAAATATACACGCGCAAATGTGCGTGTGTGTTCTCTCTCTCTTTCTCAAATTTTCTTGATAATTTTGTTAATTTTAATACTGCTGACTCTGAACTTACAAGTGTTTTACATTTTTACTTATATTTTATTATTAATATAAATGTATCTTAAAAATTTAATTCCAGTTTACTTATTTAAATTAAAAACGTATACATATAGGTACGTTTATAACATATATTTTATGTATGAGTTATAAAATAGAGATTTTTCTTTGGCAGATATAGGATTCATAAAAAATCGTCTTCATAAATTTTTCAAAAGAAGCAGAAAGATGTAAATTATAGACCGTCATTTCTAGCAAACGTGATATTAGCAATATAAAATTTTTAGTATAAACATATACCACATATATGTATGTACCATTGGGAAAGGAAGAATAAAAAAGGGCTGATACAGGAAACCGACACTGTATGTATGTAGAGCTTATTAAAAAATATAGGGTCGAATGTAAATCCTATTCAAGCAAAACCTGAATTCGCGCTGTCTTCTGTCAGCGTTATCCGCTTCCACATAAAATTTATGACAGGAGAGACCTACGTGCGCACAACGTATGATTTTTGGTCACGACAATACACATGTCGTTGAATATTCGGACCACTGAGTTCGTTGCATCAACGCAGTCTATTCATCTCAGCATCGTGATTGTTTTGCAGTTTTAATATCCAAGATGGTGAATGCTTTAGAGGCTGTGGCGAAGAATGAGAGACGTACGGTTGCATTTTAATCCTTCCTATATCAGTGCGGTCTACGAAGATGTGCAGCCATCCTTCGTAGCCGAGGGGCGAATCCCGGATCTCCGTGGGGAAGTGATCAAAGCATATTGAATATGAGTTTCATCCGGCTGACTTGTCCGTACAGAGCTCGCCTTCCTCGTCCTGCGTGAAGAAGGATAAGAGGAAGTAAAGCAGGCAGCATCTGCAGGGAAAACTCCGGCGAATTAAGTGCTGCAACAATTCCCGTAAATTGAGAGAAGTGGATTTGACAGAGGAAGCGATTAAGGGATCGATTCAAAAACTCGCGGATATCGACATTCAGTTCGAGACGTAGTCGTTACTCGGTGGATTATTAATTGAAAGAGGGATATACGGCGAGATTGATTAAATTTAAAATTATGATCACTGGCAAAATCTCCTGTCCAGGATAATTCTCACATTTATTACGAACGGATTTAGCAACTTTATTATGCATCACTAAGTGACGCACAACAAGTATCTTTTATTATTGCTACAAGCACTTTGCGAGAGAAAAATGGTACACGATAATAATTGCTTTAACGAGTGATCAATATCTGTTTAATTATCCTTCCAACTATTGACATTGCTTCACGGGCACGACATTTGATTACATACAATTAAGCTAGTGTACTTTACACATTGTAATATAACGCTCAATCACGTTAAGCCCTAAAGGCAAATTGGCATTGTGATAGAACAATTACTTCTTGAATTACTAAACTTGTTTATCTGATTAGCCTGATAGCACGATAGCTCAACGATTGCAATAGAAGCAATAGCAATCGTAATGGACGAGTAGTTAACTATTTTATAGCACTTTCGTAATCAAATTTTAAATATACACACATGCAAGAAATTTTCCCCGAAATATATGCCAAAGAAATATTTATTTTATTGCACAAAAATAAGAATTCATGTATATTTAAAAGAAAAAAAAGCATTATAGACTACATACGAATCGCGTTTCAATAGATTTTCAATCGTAACGTACTACAGGTTTCCATTAGAGAGAAGAAATTCGATTTCGCGTTGGGAGGTGAGGAAAAGCGGATGTGTTGGTATCAGGAGCGTTAAAATAATAAAATGGCAAAAGGAACAGACGTTCAAGTGAAAGGTATCCGCAAAAGTCGCTCGAACTTTCCGTGTACTCTATACCGATTCTCTGACCACCTTCTCGTCTCCGCAAACTACAGCCGCCGCCTGAAACTCTATAGAAGAGAAGATGTAGGGGTAAAGAGCACGTTATCCAAGCTGCGCGTGTGTGTGACTTTTAAACCACTCGCCGTACAAGTTGACTTTTATTTGAACGAAGTATCAACAGGTATCGACCCGAGTCTCTCTTCCCCTACAGTATACATCTAGCAGCTCCGAGAACCGAGAACCGAGAACCGAGAACCTTCCTCTTCTCGTGTACCCTATACCTTCATCTTCCTCAAGCAGTCCGACGCCCGAGAGCTATTCCCTCGTGATGAAAATCGCGGGACGCTGTAGAGAAGTCGTTGCCGCACGGCACCGGGACTCTTTAGAAATTAACAGCACGTTGTTGGCTTGATCCTCGCGGATAGCGCGGACGAATAGCCCAGCATCTAACACATTTCTCTCCCGTTCGCGTTCGGGGATTTTCGTTTCAACCGCCTCCTCGTTTTATCGGCGAAGTCGGGCGCCGTTCGTCTTTCGTTCTACCTCGTTCCGCACCCTCCTTTTCCCTCGAGAGCAAGGAAATTGGTTACTCTTACTCGCCGACGATATTCCCTTTTTTTCTCCTTCGACCAAGCAAGGCGATATTCGACACGACCGCTCTGCGCGCCATCGCGCGCGCGCGTATATGATCGTCTTATTTTCTTTCGATACACTCGTCGAAAAGCTCCTGAGAATGGCGTACTACACGAATGTGTATGCTATTCATGGGGGACCAGGGTTGCTTTTAATTTAATATAATCTTTGAGATCGATTCGCGGCATGTTTGTTCTGCCCGACTCGTCGAAGGTTCAAAACAGGTAACTTTGATTGAATCACGGGATACTGTGATCGAGATTGGTTGACTTAGCGAATTGAAGAAGAGAATGGAAGATTTTATCAGATGGAGGAAAAACGGCTTAGTCGTTTAGCCGAGGGTCTTACCTCGTAAAGTGCTGTAAATATTATACGAGATTGCGAAAGGCTTTACTTTGAGATTTATCCCTTAATACAATCAATCAACACACGTTCAATTTAAATTCTCTTTTAAAAACTGATGAACTGTGTTTCCCATATAAGAAATAAAAAAAACTAGGTCACTCTGAAATCGATATTTTTTTTCCTGCAAGTGTGATGCATCATGGAATAATCGATGCGGATGTCAAGAAAAACTGTGATCGTCAATATCCATTATTTATCAACCGATAAGTGATTTTGTGATCGTATTATTTATTTTAGTATCTTATCTATCTATTATTCGAATGTATTCGAATGACGTCATCGTGAGCAACGCTGCTCTATACCGATCAATAAATTATTGATTAATGTCATGTAATTACTGTCAATGTCAATACCAAATATTTAGCCGTATTACGGAACTTTGACATAATATATTGCAAAACTGATAACAATGATATATTAAAAAAAATTTTTAATCGCTTATAAATTTTAATCGATCTAAAAATAATATTTCAAACCGTGAATTTATCTTAATTCGTGCTAGAAAGACAACTTTTACGAAAAAAGAAAATGACTTTATATCACGAAAGAAAAGATTTTTACACTTTTAGCAAACGTGCTTTCAGTGACCAAATCGTTTTAAAATTTCCAACGTAGTTATAAAGTCGTTCCAGACGAAGCTATCCATAGCAATTTCTAGTGGCATTCCAACGAAATCCAAAGTCGATCCGGAGATTTCGAGGCTCGGCAGAAAGGCGTTTAAATCCATGGTCGATATTCCGATCGGATGAGCGGTTGGCTCGAATGTAGGCAGTGATGGGGGTACGATTGGAGGTGAAAACCAGGGGTAATCCCGGGGATTATTCTCTCTGATCCCAGACCAAATATGTGTTCAACGGATGTCCGCTAACCACCACTACCGCTACCGCTACAGCCTCCTTCCAGTAACTTCGTCTTCCATTCCCTGCCATTCTCATTATCGTTTCACGATCTTACGTGATATAGGGTGCAAATGTCTTCCCGCTTTACGTGCGTGACGTCGCACGAAAGCAGACGCCGTTAGTGAAAATTGTTCACTAAAGTAATTATGCGAGGCAAGTATCGACAAAGCGGACTTCGGATGAGAACTGTGGAACTTTGAGCGCCTGTAGATACTTGTACACAAGACGATGGTGTCAGTATACTAAGATATGGTACGTCTGTCGTTGGCAAAAAGTAATTAAATCTTGACGAATTTGCAATAATATACGACTAATAAAAATGCTCTTTTATATACACAATCGAAATAGTCATATAATTTTTAAAGAAATATTAAGATTTTTTAGCTGACTTAGTGATGATAGAATAAATTATTTTTTAATATATCATTTGTCTCAAAATTTAGACTTTGAAAGGTTAATTACAGTAGGATTGGCACCTCGTTTGCCGTAGCAGTAATAGATTCACGCGCACAACGGATATTGTTAATGTCACGTTTTCCGATCGATCGGTCGTATACACCAAGTTGCACGTAACGGGAAAATGTAAAATTTTGCTCACTACTCATGGGGCTTGTGCCGTCGCGCGCTGGTCGGACAAGCGACTGGCCGAGTTGTCGGTGTTGACCAAGGAGAAGTTGGTTGCACCATTATTTAGCGTTTGAATGCCCGATAAGAGAAATCGCGGCTGTTTCGGACAGACATTGTTTGGCCACGGACAGCCCACGTACATGCACGCAGCGGTACTAGCTCCTCTTGCACAGATTTACGCGGCGGTGTGTACTGTTCACTCCGTTTCTCGTATTCTATTTCTCCCCCCCTCTCTCTCTCTCTCTCTTTCATTCTCATATTGCTCTCACCGTGAACCTCCCTTCTACTGTATCCTGGACTCTTTTTGACTGCAAAGTTCGTGTACTCGTTTTCCTTTTGTCTTTCTTGCGATCTCTTTCTACTCCTGTTTCATTTCCACATCGTCCAGTTTATTCTCTATTTTGCACTATTCTTTGTTTACACTCATTTTTTTTAATTTTTGAACGCAAAGTAAATGTTGATAAGCATAAATTGTATAACTATGACAACAATCGATTATTCAATTGATTTGTAATAGTTCGTAATTTATGTACAAGTGTATTGTAAATATTACCTTATATTATTGTAAATTATGTATTTTGAACTATACATTGCACTACATATTTACAATATGTAAATATGTAGTGTAATATATAGTTCGAAATAATACTGTAAATATATTATTACTAATATAATTGATATAAATAAGTTAGATGAAATGATAAGATATATACATATATTTTAAAATGTATTTTTTAATTATCCATTGACTACATAAAAATCAGAAAGAAAATTGCATCTGTAAAATAAAACCATTTCGAGACATGTTAATGCGTGGCGATAAAGTTATTACAGAATCGTATTATCATTAAAATCAGATTAACTCAGACTTCCGGCAATTTCTGCATTTAATTGAGTAAAGTGGTCATGCAAATTTAATGAGATGTAATCGAGTTATCGGGGATGATTTTCGATACGTTTTCTTTGCGTAGAAATTTTCAGCTCGATGTAATATGATAATTGAAATTTCACTGAGAAATTTGGGTATGTTTAATAATCGATGAGAAGTTATGGATATAATTAGTGGCGCGCTACGCGTGTGACAATGACGATCGTTTCTCCTTCAACGGTAGGATGTATATCGGATTGTTAATGATACAGTAGAAAGCAATAATCCACTCTGTCGAATACCTTAGGCGGCTCGTTGCTACAGTGCATTTGGCCTGTCTATTACTCAGGTCTCCCGGCACGGGACATTAGGACACTATTGGTACATTATCAGCAGGCATTAATACCGGCAGCCGCCTCGCACTATCGCGTTGCACGCTAAGATAATTACGGGGTGAAATATCGTTCGGTAAGGCAACATCGCCAGTTACGACCACGTTGGGACCACGCTTGCTCCCGTACTCTTCCTTGCCCCGTGTCTCCGCGATGTTTCTCTCGCGTTTCAACCACCGTCAGCCGGGCATCTACCTCTCTTTTTCTATCACCCGAGGTTCGTGTCTTCTCCTCGTATTCCCCGCTCGTTTCCTCGATTCTTCTTCCACTCTTGCCGCCTGGCGCCTTCCTCACGAACGTGGATTTCGGTGGAGCTTTCCCGGTCTGACGATTTCAATTTGTCGACCGGAAGGAAGAAGAGCGGAACTCATTCGAACCGCGGAGAGCCGCCGCTGGTGCCGGAGTGAGCGTGGCTAGTTTTATCCTTCGACCCTATATCCGTCCTCTCTTTATCTCCTTTTCCCTTTTCGCTCCGTTCCTCTTGCTAGCTATCCGTTTCACAAACCTATTTCTATCTCCCTTCTAGTTTTCACTTATTTTTATCTTTATTTTTGTTTCTCTCCGTCTCTCTCTTTCTCTTTCTCTCTTTTCTCGAATCGTGCGACGGAAAATCGGTTGCTTCGAGGCTGCTATGGATCAACGAAACTATAAGACGCGAACATGAGACGTTGAAAGAAGGGACTGGAAATTTCGTCAGGTTGTTTCGATATCGTCGAAATAGTTGGCAGATGGTAGTAACAAGGGTGAGAAGCGCGCGAGAGGTGTGAGCTGATAGACGACAGCGCACGCCAGAGGGAGAACAAGACGGGACTGCCGCAGTGGGGAAAGAGCATGAGGGGGCAAGAGTGATGCAGAGAGAGCGTCAGTTCTCAGGGGTTGATTTACACTTCAACCTACATCCAATGCAGCCAACCTATATACGAAACTCGTCAAGTTTCTCTACCATGCTCCCTAGAGTCGATAACTTGAGGATACCAAACTCTTAGCTATGATGGTATATGATGCTGGCTAACGCAATAGCTTATTGCTCGGTCCAGTATCAACGACTGTCCACTATGTCTTCGGACTAGACCTGGTTACATTAGCGATAATGTGCTCGACAACTTGCTAAAGAGCGAGGTCGCTAACAACAAATTAACACGGGCGTTATGTCTGGTCTCAACGGGAAATTATTACCTTCGGAGATGCAGTTTGCCAACTACTTAGGGACAATTTGTGATCGTACCTTGAAGTTAACGCGGTATACGTTAATTCTGTCGTTTGAGAAAGCGTCATTTAATTAAATTAAATCCTGAAAGAAAGGAATCTGTAATATGACTTTCGTGGAAACGAGATAAATTGTAAGTTCATCGAATAATATCGGCCAATTTACGGTACCAACCGTGTTTTATTCGGTTCTTGTCTACCTGTTGGAAATTTCTCATTCAATGTTAATTAGTTAGCTTATTAAAGTTACAATTATTACACAAAACAAAGAAACTTGATTTAAAATAATCCAACAAGTATCTCAAAGTTTGAAAATATTTACCAGATATCAAATTGCGTATAAGAAATTATCAGTAGCAATCAATAAGAAGGAAATAATATAATATAAAATTATACGCAATTCTTTTTTTAGTTTTAAAAAATAATAACTTTTTTTTATTATTGGTATAGCGTTACTAAAAAATAATCTTTTTTCACATAGACATTATCACTTATTTATGAATCACATCGCGATTCATAAATTGTTTTCAAAGCTCACCCTTCTATATCATCCTCGCTAATTTCTCAAAGTATTAATAATAGTAAAAGCATGAAACTCTTATAAGCGAATGTGTAAGACCTCCGTCTGTAACGTGACTTAAATAGCCGCTTAGTTTTTTATGCTCAGAAAACACGCCAACGAATACGCAAAAGCTGATACAAGAAATTGTGGATGTATGAGCTCGTTTGCCGAACAATTTAAAGAAGATTCTACCTAAACGTAAAAGTGCGAGAAGATACGAGGCGCATAAATAATAGATTTTTAATCCGAGTCCACAAGGAAAAATGAACCACCCTAGGAAGACTCCCGATTCATTCTCCTTTTCATGAGGCCTGCGGAGAGGCTAGGGTGAAGAGCGAATATGCAGGTTCCTTTTTTGCTCGTAGGAGAGATTAAGATTTCAGCTATTCTCCACCGAGCTTCTCTGACGTTTACGCGCCTGCTGAATCGCAAAAGGTACGGCGTTGCTTGAATTCTATTACAAGCGAAAATCGATGACGGGATTTGGCAAAAGCTTCGTTTTAAGTATTTGGCATCTCTTTTTCGAAATTGTCATGTTCGAGTGCGATCCTCGACGTCGAGTGAACGTGGTGATAAATATTAAAAAAAAACATTTGTTGGTGATTCTTCTCTTTCTTTTGATACAAAATTATTATAAACTTTTTGTTTGACGAATTTATGGGATACATTGCATCACAGAAGTGTTTTATATTTATTCAATTTTATTTATTCATGGAAAATTTTTTATTATTCTCTTTTTTTCATTTGCTTTACTTTGTTTATGTTACATTTATATTGTTTGCAACAGTGTCGTGCTTCGCAACATCTGAGCGTCTATTCACGCGCAGTCGAAATTTTAGTTATCACGTTTGCGACGTGCGTACGAAATCGAATGGATTTCTGTCGTAAAACGGGTATCGGTTTACACGACTCTGCGGCAATACGTTTTGAGAGGCATAAATGTCGCGAAGAAGATTGGAAGTGCTGCCAAGGGAGAGCGTGGATGTGTACTTGGAACACAACAGCAGGGTTGCTCTTAGCAGAACGCGTAAGAGAGGTATGGTATATTGAAACAAATCAGAATCGAGGGTCGCCATAGGAATGGAACGGATGTAGCTTTAGTCTCGAGAGATTCACATTCATTCGCCGTCCTCTGTAAATCACTTTCAAATCTTGATCCCTTCAAACTCGTATCCAGCATATCGTGATCTTATATAAGGTGCATCAGTGTAGGAAAGAGTAGTGACAAATTCGCTAACCCGAGTAGATAAGATGCCAGGTTAGGCCGATTTGTCTCTGACGCATTGCTTGGAATAAGAATATTCTTCTGTGAAAAACGATGTCATATCTAGAAATAGAAGAGTCGACCGATTGACTTATCAAAAATCAATATCGATAACCCCATGAAACGTTGACAAATGAAGCGATATGTTAGAATGATGGATATAAGTTAAGTGGTATAAAGTGGCACTTCTATGCGCTGCGTTTCAAGATGTGCACGTACACGATTCGCACAAGTGGAGTAACTTTTTGATATATGCAGTCCCAGTGTCGAGAATAACTTGATGTTTGTTGTACCTACATATATCGGAGCACGTGTAAGCGCGTGAATTTAAAGAGGACTATATCAAAGTACGCATAACCTGAGTTGAATAAAGTTGCAGATAAATTCCACAATTCGCACACGTGTATACACATACGCACAACTTGTCAATTGGAAAATAATATATCTAAATGCTTCTCTTACTCCCGGAATATTGCTGCTTTAGATGCCAAAGAATTATAGCCTCAATGCAAAACTCTTAAGCTCCAAAGACGCAGAAACATACAACATAATTCTCCCGTATACCTATATCATACAAATCCGATAAATGAATATCAGTAGTTCCCATAACTCGTCGCTTAATCCAATGATAAATGTAAGTAGCTTCCATAAACTTCACATGTTCCTAGCGTTTTATGAATTTGCATTAAAGCTTTCTGTGACGTGATCCCGTTCAGAATGGCTCGATCCGCAGACAAGTTGAGCTATGCTTAAACGGCGCCATAGATTTTTCGGCTTCGAACCATTTGAGCGTTACCGTGTGTTCGTGGCGCGATGCAGAACCGAAGCCAATGTATTCTCGGCGAGAGAAAGTCGTTTCAGTTCGCGTTTCAGAACTGGTATTGGTTCCAGTTATGTAGGTACAGATGGGCCAGCGCGCACGGTCGACGGGGCACAAATATATCTATATAGCTGTGCAAACTCTCTGCTATTGCAGGAAGAGCGAATAGGCTATGGAAGGCCGGAACGAAGGGCGAAGAGGTGTAGTAGGTGTGTGTAGGTGTGCGTGCCATTTGTGAATGTTACTGTGCGACACACAGCCACGGCTGGACATGAGGGACGGAGAAACTGTGAAATACACGGCTCAATACTTCGCTGGTGCACGCTTTGTCGCGGTCAGCCCCAAACTCACCCGCAATTCTAATTGTTACATGAGGCATTGGGCGCCTCGAATATATGTCGATACATGGTGGCGTGAAAAAAAACTATTAGGTAGGGATAACTGAACGTGGTTGGTGTATCCGGAAGTAACGTTGTTACGCGTAAGTGTTGTATCGACGTAAATTCTATCGCTACGCTCACAGTGAAGGTGAAAATTGGGAATTGAAACGATTATTCAATGGCGCGATTGTCTTTTTTTTTTTTTAAATGGAACGAGGTTGCCCTATTTTAATATTGACGAAATATAACACAAGATGTATATAATTATTTTGATATATAAATTTATATAATTACTATAAAATAAATATACAATTAAAATGGAATAGATGAAGTGTTTATAAATGACACTTTATTTTAAATTTTAGAAATATAATAAATACGTAATCAATCGAAATATTCTTTTATTATTAAATATAAACTTTGATTTTTTTCTTTATTTATTAATAACTTTGGCATCATAGTCTTTTTGATACTACTTTCTCTTTCGGATATTCTTCTTGAAAATATATGACTGCTGTACATATGCACAAAAATTATAGAGATTTAATTATATCCTCAATACGGCTGGCTTCTTCATATTTAATGCCGTCCTTGAAATATAAATCTGGATATTTGAAACTGTCATATTCCTTACATCGTATATACTTATACCTGTACCAATTTATTTCATGTCGGCTCCATTTATTTCAACCTGTTGATAGGTAGGAATTCATGTATGCTAGTATGATCTCAGTAGTACTTTTGTAACATATATCCTGACAGTACCTTCCTAGCACATGCTGACGGCATGATTCATGGCTGTGCGAATATATTAAGAAAAAAGAAATATCTTTTTAGATTACAAAAATAGTGAAATTTTAATCGTAGATGAATGATATTAATAAATATAAATTTTTAAGAATGTGATACAATCATTGAAAATCACATATCATATACTGTGTATATTATTAAAACACAAACGAAGTTTTGCATATATTGCATTAGCTTATTTTAAATAAAAAAATAAATTTTACATTTTCCTTTACATATAATTTAAAAATAATAAATAAATACATTCGACTGCAGTTATTCAATTCTATCACACATTATCTGCATGATGAGTACAACTGGTTTGCTTGAAAATGAACAAATAATTGCGGGTATATTTCTGTGAGTTACAACTCAGTTAGGTAACAACTACCATGCAAATTTCCATGCTGTGTAAATATCTATTTCTGCTAAATTAAATTTTATATATATATATATATAATATAATATAGATAGAAGGAACTGTTGTGAAACTCTGTAAAAAGAAAAAAATACTTTAATATAACGTTGAAAGCACATACCATATATACGAAGTAATAATAATTATTATTAAATACATATAATAGTATGGGAGCGGATGGCACTATACATCGTCTAGATACTCTAGATCTAAAGATCCTCTATGTCTTCTGCTATCTTTAGCAGAATTCTATATTGCGAATTTAAAAATTCGTATGTATAGAGAATACTATGATACAAAAATAGTGATGGAAAAATACAATGTATTCAATAAATCTTCTCTTTTTTGATAGATTTAACACAGCTTTTTTCATATAGAAGGATTGGATATATTGGTAAGGCAATGTATATGTATACATCAGAAAAACATATGCACGAGTCGAGAGAATAGTTGAATTGAGTCGTGATGGAAAACAATGGAATAAAGCGGAGTGGAATGAAGTGTATGCCTTTTGAATGCCCTCTGGGCAAGCCCTCGGGGAGAGAACTTAAAATGTTACGAAAATACGAAACAGGGATAAAGTAAGAGTAGCTCTTGAAGTTGAAATATGAATATACTACTGACCGTGTGAACATTCAAAGAGAAGGTAGATAGTGATAAAGAATATATTCTCAGAAAAGGGCAATATATTATATCATAGAGAAAAAGAAAGAGAGAAAAGAAGTAAAGAAAGCAGCGAAATAGTAGTAAAAAATTTGTATTATATATTTCTCATGTAAGTAATTTATATTTTAATTTGAGAGAAAAAAATAGATATATTTTCATTAAAATGTTTCATGCTGCGTAAACATAAATATACCACACCAAACAGTGGATTTTAAATTAAGTGTAACATCACTGTTTTCTGTACTAATAAGAGCAGTTTTTGAATTATGAAACATAATCTACTAATAAGTATTATGCCGCAAATAATGTAATCCGTTCTGTAAAAATTTATTCCTGAAAAAGAGTGTGGAAAGTTGAAAAACTAACGCGTCAGTTTCGCAATTTTCTCGCACGATCAAACGAGCTATTTTCCGACGTGTGTATCGGACCAGTTTACGCAACTGAATTTAGTAAACGTGCGCACAATTAATTTTGTACATACGTGTACAACAGCAATCCGTCCAGTATCTTGTATTTTTTTTCCACTGCGCACAGTCGTCATAGGTTAGGTAAATTGTTAAATCGCTTCGGATGCAATGGCTTTTCAGAATACGTTTTTATGACGTTTGCTATTTAAATTTATTATTTGATATAGAAAATATGGTAACCCAATAATATTTTAAGAAAAATGCATAAAAATTAATATTATTAGTTGTAATTTATTTAATATTATACAAACTTATAAAGACAAAAATAATGGTTGATTCAATGATTGCATAAATTTTTGGAGTTGTACGTATGTCATCAATAAAGTTTTAAAACATTGAAACTTTCTACTGTCCTAACTATATTTTAAACTACATATTTTGAATCAAGTGTTACATAACCTACGAACATAAACAGCAAGTTTTATTTTAACAATAAAGTTACAAGCATCATGCTCTCTGTAATTGTGCAAAGCCATCGTTATCACTTCATTATCGTCAATTGTTTTCTGAAATGGATTTCTTTATCGCTTGCAAAACGAATTAATCTAAACTATAAATTTTTTAAATTGACTTATTAGTTATATAAAGAAAAAAATTATTTTAGCAAAAAAAAATAAAAGAAATTATTTTAGCGAACGTTGAAATAATTTCTTCTATCTTCATAATTTTTTTGGTCTCATAATTATTATATAAACATGTAATCCATTTTTATAATATAGTAGTATAAAGATTTTATTCGGATAATGTACGAAGTTGCCTGCAAGTTTCATGCAGCGGAAAGTTTGGTCAACATTTCTTTTTGCTGAACGAAAGATCAGCAAATCCTTAAAATAAAGTTTGCAAAATAAATAAAATCGAATTTTTCAATGTCCAATAATTATCTTAATGATTCTGAGATTTAAAAAACTACTATTATAAGTTATAGAAATGTAAAAATTAAAGCATTACATTTCTCGATCTTCTTTAAAATATTTAAATTCTACGCAGAAACGTGAATTATAAAATACGTTATGGGAAGAATAATGAGCATAGCGATCTCTCGTCGTATGTTATTAGGAATTTTGCAAATCAAACCTTACTAATTCGAATTTAAGATATCAATTTGTTTCACATACAGAAGCACATAGTTCATGGTTCCTTTAATATACTTAATATGACTTTGACTCCTTTGACAAGCGAGCTTTCTGTATCTTCCGAGCCTCGTTTCAGGATCACGATAAAAGGAAACGCTCGGCCGTTAAACGCGAAAAGCAGTGGCGTTTCGACAGAGCCCCGGGACGCGTTTGTACATCGCTATACACGTGATCTACGTACCTGTGTACGTATAATACGACGAACGTTTATGACCCGAAATTCCGACGAAGACCTCGCCGAAATTTCAGTGTGCGAGGCTGCACGTTGAGCATCCACATCCACATCCATATTCATGCAGAACCGTGGCGGGTGGCGGGTATGCAAATAACAATATAGGTTGAAACGCGCGTATAGCGTGCGGCTGTGTGTGTGTGTGTGTGTGTGTATGTGTGTAATAAGTGCGAATGTGTGGGTACGGAGGATGGCGATGGTTCGCGTGAGTATAAGAGGGTTCGGGATCGCGTCAGATAACGGGATTTTTCAAAACGTGAAAACTAATATTGCAAACCCGCGGCCTCTTGTGGGGATGGGTCATCTCGACTATGACTGGCAACGCCTCACCCTCGTTTCAACGGCGCCTTGATATCCTTCTTCCCTCTGGTGCTATTTCAGAACTGCTTTCTTTTTTTACTTCAACCTATTCCATCCTCTCCGCTACGTCGCCGGCCTAGTCCTTCGGTCACCCTCTTCCCTTTTATGTATGTCGTTTGTGTGTATGTATATGGAATGTTATATAGCGAAGGACTATACCGTGTAGCTCACTGACAGTTACGGGTATCTATATAGCGATTCACGGTACACCGCCTCTCATCGGCCTGTCTGCGTCGTGGAAAGGGAGCTTTCTTTATTAAAGCTCGCCGGAGTGACCAAAATATGAGTTTATATCTACTATGAACCGCCTGCTTGTGGTGGCTCTCGCGTCTGGCGGCCTTCATCATCAGAAAATGAGGCACATACAAATATAAAATTCCGTTAAGTTTGCATCTTTTGTTACGAAGTTTATGGTGCATAACTTCTGTGTTATATGTAAATATAAAAACAGAAAGTAATCCGTATAATTCTTTAGATAATTTAATTTACATTTGTTTACATATGTAACGCAAAGATTAACAATTAATTGAATTCTGTCTGACAATAATAGAGACACGTGGATTTATGTAGATATGTATATATGTGTACTATCTATGTAATCGTATATCGTAGATATTTCCGATAATATCTATAGGATGTTGATTATATTTTATTTATAGTGTTATAAACACTATGTAGTTCAAGTTAATATTTTAACAATCTAATAATAAGAAGATACACGTCTTGCTTCAAACCAAAATCAATTCTAAAATCATTTCAATTATTTGTATATGTCAAAGTCGATAACTATTAAATTGAAAGCAAGAAAATTGCAGATAGAATTTCTCGTGTTATTTTCTTCGCAATTATTATCGTGAAAACTCTCATACACTGCCATACTTGTGATAATAAACCATATCTCGATGGAACTCCAGGGATTTAGAGGTACATTACGGTTAAACAATCTAGAGAGAGAGTGAATGATTCTCTGGGGAGTTTCGATCTTTAGCCGTTATTGTAATATTCTAAAAATTGATTTATAAATACAAAGTAATTTAACAATCTGTTTGACAACTATTAACTGTGAATATGATAAACTAGTTGGTATTTGGTAGATTTATGATTTTGTTTAACAATAATAATATATATGTCTCATAAATAACCGGACTGAATTTATATTACCAACACTATAAACGCTATTCATTGGGCATTATTTTTTTCAAAAATTTTATGTTTGACGTGTATTTGTTATTCAAATCTTTTCGATCGTTTTTGCATTCACATCACTCAAATACTCGTGTACGGGACATACAATTATTGCTAAACTTGCCTCAACATTTTAAGTATTTGCATGGCCGTTTTCCAAAGTTTAAAAGAATTTAATATTTGCTCCATCGTATTTTCGCGACAACGTCCACCAAAATACTGCCACTAAAATGTCAATAACTTATGAACGCATCGCCTAGTTCCGGTGAAATTTTAACAGTTGATAGCTCAAACATAAAACTATCGAAAAAAATAATACCGAACAAATGACGCTTATAATATCGGTAACGTAAATTCAATTCGGTTATTTATCAGACATACTGTGTATGTAACAAGATATATTAGATTTGCGTTAATGATTAAAATGAATAAAATCTACAACAATTATATTGTTTTATATACAATTATAAAATATATAGAAATTTCGCGGTTAAGAATATAATTCATAAAAATCAATTATTATGATTATTTGCTTTTTGCAATTTATCAAGATGATTATAAATATTTATAAAGGATATTTAATATCATTTTGAATAAAATTGTATTTTTCTTTAGTTCAAAAGAATATAAGATGATCTCTTGTAGATTTATGGATATTGAATTTTTCAGTCTATATTTTATATAATACTAGCGGTCAGCAAAGATTCATAAATGTGATATAATGTTTCACTGCGAAGAAAGCAAAATGGGTAACGTTGCACTTCGAAATGGTATAGTTTCCAAGAGGAACCTAAATGAGATGTTTTACATATCTTAATGTGAATAGTGCGTAGTCATAAAATAATGAAGACGAAAAAATTTCAATTGTGAACATTATTACATTTTGTATATTTCAAAGCGCACATTTCGGTGTATAATGAAATCTCGATTGTAATATTGCATCGATAAATTTGATTGCTTGACATATATGTTATCTGTACAAACTAATTGTACTTTCATACATTTTTCCAATGCTTGGGAAATGTCGAAGTCAATATATATACACCATCTGCGAAATAAAATTGTTCATACATATATATTATATATATGTATGTATTTTATTACATTACTATAATATCATGTGCAACTTTCTCTCTCTATCTCTCTCTTTCTCTCTGTCTTTCTCTGTCTAGCCTCATAACGAAACATTTCAATAGAATTTGGAACTAGTTGAAAGAATTATAAGAGGTATTAAAGTAATATTGCTATGGATTATGACTGTCAAATTTCGTAAAGACTCAACAGAAAATAATTCATATGTTTGTGAATGTTTCAATTCTGTAATTTATGACCTACTGTTATAAATGGTTTAACGTAAGATAAAAATTTACCTTTTCTATATCATTATTCATAATTCTCTCATCGAGCAAATATTAAAATATTAATTTTTATATTAATTTCTTATGTCAATTATATAAAATAATCTTCCTTCCTTAATATATATCTACACATTATCACTGAGAACTTCTAATATTCGTATTGCGTGATGTAATGCAATTAATGTTACGAGTACGTGCAATTGTAACAAGTATTGTTCTATTTTTGTTGTCGCTACTTTGAATGGAAAGGCCAAAAGCTCGAGACAAGAGGCGATATAAAACTTATTCTCAAAAATAAGTTTGTACAGAAAACAGGACAAAATGATCATCCAAAACGAGAGTTTTATAACCGTATATTCCTATACTTGTTACAACATCAAGTTGGAAACTTTTCTTATAAATCAGTTACGTAAATTTTCATTTTAATGATAAGTCGTGTGTCAACTTTCAAATATAATAAATAAAGTTTTTAGCCATAGATGAAAAAATCATTATATTATAATTTTCAAAAAAACATCAAAGAAAAGTTAAAATGATTTATCAGGAATACAGCATCATGGTATGACTATCTTATTATAATCAGATCAGAAAGTTTAGATAAATTTTTAGATAAGATTTTTGGGAGAAGAATAAGCAGGTCATTCAGTGCATCTCTCCCACTTTCACCTTTACATTCGCGACTCTTTCTATATATAGTGAGAGACGCAATCACAATCGCTTGCCTGCCTTACTCCATCTTGTTCTTTTCTTTTGTTTTCGCAGCTCTCGACCTCTTTATTTCGGCCGCTTTTTCAGAGGTCCGAGTTGCAACTATTTCGCGTTCAAGGCTCTCTCCGCGCTAGTTAGTACGAGATATCCGAGGAGAGCTTTTTCAAATACCTTAGCATTTAAATATTCGGACCAATCTAGCTTCCCTGATGTGCTTGGACGTCTCAACCCCTCGAGCTACCAGTCAGTCGACCAACCAGCCGATACGAATCGCGGTTGTATTTCAAAGAGCCCCCTTTCCCTCTTCTTCTCTCTTTTACCCTTCCACCAACAACCGCCCTTCGCTTTTCTCCTTTCCATGTCCCTTGGTCGTCGCAGCTGCTTTCTCTATCCCTTTACTCTCTACCCGATCTGCTGTATAGTCGCGTCGGCTACAGTTGTGTGCCGCGAAGTGTGCGTCATTGGCAAAGCGGGGAAAGGCACTTTCATAGAAAGACCGCCGTTTCTAGCGCTGCATCGTTTTACGTGTTGCGTCCGATCGTGAATACTCGGCTCGCCATCGGTACCTTTATCTGCTCCTCCGCATCGTACGCTCGTAGACTTCTCTTCGGAAGTGCCTTTGTTCGAACGAGTTGGTCGAGTATTGCGGTGGCCGTGGCGAAAGCCGGTTGCGGCTGCCGTTTCGCCCATGGAAAAGAATTGCCGATTTAATATCGTGACACGCTAGCATGCTAAACATTCCTGTATACCGATATGTAATATAGCTTTCTCAGCTTTCTTCGGATTTCAAACTTCTCGTAGCGTTGCGCAGTAACTTTAGAAATTTCGCGAATGCAGACATTTAGCGAAATTCTTTTTATATTATTAACTAATGAATACTAATAAGCGGAATTACTTCATAATTCTTTCCGCTGAGTTTTTATTATAGGTAATTATATCAAGTTTATACGTAAGGTATTTTTAATACGTGATATTTAATTTTGAAAAATGAGATTATAGTTTCCTTTATTTGCATTTTGTAATTAATCTCTTCGTACAATATATTTTGTATTTATTAAGATCGCTGTCATGTTCTGACAAATTAATATCGCTTAGTCTCATGGCGCTTGTTGAGAGATAAATAATGATCTCTCACGTGGGAGACCCCTCATCGGCCGTCCAATGTTGCCGAAATACTTTATTTTCTTATGTTATTAAGTATATATCCAATCCCCATCATTTTCCGTACATCACGTGGAGTTCTATAGCCAATCATCCATAGGGAGAAGAAATCAATTATCTGTCCTGACAAAAAGCTGCTTCAGAACCGGTGAACAAAATCTCAACAAATTGAGTGGCATAGTCGTAAGAAGGCTAATTAAATTCTAAATGATAAATTGTACGTAAGATTATGTATTTACGTATTACTGTTTTGATAGCTGTACATAGAAACGTTAGCCGTTCAATTATATCTTTAACATTAATAGAATGCCTGTGATTAAAAGTTTCTATAAATTATATTCTTGAATGATCTTTATTACTTCTTGTTGGGATAGTTGAAGAAAATGTTCCGAGCGATATCGCTTTGTGTATTATCATCGCCTCGTTTCACGGATATAAACTGTTCGTGAAATTCATCCAGATTAAGTCTATCAAGTCTACCAAGTCAAACGCAAATTCGAATTCAATGCTTCGCGTTGCCCGTTAACACGGAAGTACAGTGAATAAAAAGTTCATCGTGCATCGCTAACTCTTAAAGTTATCCGAACTCGGTCGAATTCGTACCGAGGACCGAAAAGAAGAACTGCCCATTGGAGAATCCGGCGATGGGAAGAGAGAAAAGATGAGAGAGAACGTATACATATCGTTGTGCCGTCGAGTGAGTTGAATATTTTACTTGGACAAGTGCTTGGGCCCAGCGTCGGCATATACCCACTTCCAAAGGTAGTTCTTTCTCTGCGACGTCTCTCTCGAGGTGTACAGCAGGTTGATGTAGCAGACAGCTCTGGCTACTGACCCTAACCCTTTCTGTTTTTCTTTACGACACTATTGTGTATTATTTTTTTCAGGTGCGCGTGCTCGCTTGTACACAGAATGTTTTTGATTTGCGTTTTTTTTATTACATATATATCTACTAATAAGTATTGTACGAAAAGAAAATTGTGTTTAAGCAATCATGAAATAAACTTTCATTAAGAATCAAAGATATAGTGTATAATATTTTACTACAGTTCTATCGTCAGAAATGCAATAAAAACATTAATGTGACATGGTTAAGAACAATGTATTGTCTAAAAATTTATTGAGCCTGTAGTTTTGAAATTTCTTAATTGATGACATAATATTTAAGGTGAAATTTGCTAGAAATAACTTGTATGTGAGGAAAAAGGATGGGGGCTACTAGAGAGCCTGAAGAAGGTAGTAGCAAGCAAGTAAAAAGCAGCCAAAGTGCCTGAAGAGCCTACTCACAGGAAAGCATACATTATGAACATATACTTTCATGAGTTAATGAGCAAAGTGCTCTTCTATAGTGCTATTTAGGCATAGTGGCCAATTCTTTGTGTTGAAGGTTTTTATTTATTATGATCGTGTCCACAAACTTTTCTCATTTGTGACCAGTGGCTCTAAATTAAAGTCAATGCAAATTTATGAGAAATAATATACAAATAAAATATTGAACAATTGATAATTTAACATTTAATATTTGCGTGATGTCTAATAATATTGTACAAGCTTGCCAGCAAATATTGATGTTCTAATTTAATCCATTTTTCTAGAATTTATAATACTATTATAAATTCTAGAATTTATAATAGTATTATAAATTCTAGAAAAGTGGATTAAATTATTGACTACACAATTAAAATCTTATATGTTCATTTTCTGTTTTCCTTTCATTCACTGACTTTTTTTCTTAATTGCTTTCTTCTTACTTTATATTTACGTGATAACATAATCATGCGAGAAATGAGAAAGCTCAAACTTTATCTAATTTTAATGAAAAAGCACATAATCAAATTAACCGGGTCTTTAAATCCATGCTTAGCTAATGTTTAATATCATAAATATCTATACGTACTATATAAAAGATTCGAGAATACAATTTTTTAATATCTGATTTCTGTTCAACTTATCAAGAGTCTTCTGAGGTACATACTCTCTTTTTTAGTTTGAACAAAATTTGATTGTTTAAAAATATAAGCATTAATTTGCTCGATCTTAAACATCAAGTGACTCGAGCGGCAAGTGAA
The DNA here is from genome assembly GCA_003595255.1 of Solenopsis fugax. Classification (NCBI taxonomy): domain Eukaryota; kingdom Metazoa; phylum Arthropoda; class Insecta; order Hymenoptera; family Formicidae; genus Solenopsis; species Solenopsis fugax. The sequence continues at coordinate 3,317 of QKQZ01055419.1, read as the reverse complement.
TCATAGACGGAAGGTAATGAAACTGAGAGCTTCGGGACAAGACTTGCGCGTGACATTGATTTCGGCAGGTTCGATTCCTGGCAAACGAGATATTGAGCTTCAAAGCGAAACTCGTACGTGGGCTGTATTTGGATGTACTTCGAGTCTATCTTCTCTCTATCTGTGCAAGGGGATAGCGAGGGTATGGCAGGAGATCCTTAGCAGGGTTTACAAAGAGAATGCACGATGCAGCCTCTTACTAGATCTCTGTCTCTACTCTTCCTTTTCCTCCCCCGTCTCCGTTTCTCCTCTCTCACACCGCCTTCCACGCCCTTCTTCCGTCGCTCGATATTTCAGACTCTAAGCATAATTCTAACCCTGGTGGACTATACGCGCGTCGGGGGAATTCTTCCGTGGCGACGTAGAGTAGCAGCCTCATTGAAATTTCATACCCGTTGACCTACCTACCAAACCCTCCACCTCGGATATGCTTGGCTAGTTCACCCGAACATCCGACATCCCGAATACTTCCTACTGCGGGAGTCAGCCATTACACGTCTCCGGCATCATCCCTCTTTCGCTTACAGCATCTCTGTTGAGTTCTTCGGAAAACTGTTTATGGAAAGAATGGTCTGTTCCCTGACGTTTACTCGAAGGCCGTACGCAACGGTCTGACGCCGCGCAATGCTTACGCGAAGTATCTCGAAAGTTGCGAACGAAGTCGGGAAAGTGAAGGAAAGTTCACCGTCCCGAAAGAAGTTTGCCAAGTACGGAGGTACTGTGCTTACCTTCACCGTCTACGGAACGTTAAAGACGTTAAAGATCGCGATGGTGTTTTAAATTCATCAGGCGGAACGCGCGAGAAAATTGATTACATATTTATTAATTTCTTTTTTTGCCCAAGAAAGTCTACAGAAAAAGAAAGCTAATGGCGCTCTTCTTGCATCAGGATACGATATATAAGCGCGAATTTGATACCCTTTCGACACGTTACACGAGTCAGCGTGCAATTGACACTTTCTCGTAGTAAGTAAAATGATGATCGCCGAGGGTCACTAGATTTCCGAAGCCGTGCACGGTAGGCGAGACAATTTCAAATGCCACGGCACGTAGATACGTTAAAGGCGGTCATAACTATGTCACAGCTTCGTTGGACTGAATTCTCTTTGACTATTTGCCGAGGGACGAAGCGTCGGTCGAGACGTAAGAGGAGGTTGGGAAAGATGGCTGGGGCGAGGCTAAGTTTACGGGGTCAGTTTGTCGAGGGACGGCCATAGGGGGTAGAGGCAGAGAGCACCGAAGCGGTCGCCTTCTAGAGCGAGGGAGTTAGGGAATAAAGAGGAACGGGGCATCCCGGTGCAGAGTCCGGTGGGAGGCGCGCGCGAGAAGGGAGGTAAGATTTAAACTCTGACAACGTCTCAAGTCCGAGTGCACCGCTCGTTCACCGGATTCGGTCGCTAGCGACCGGCTACTATTACTACTATAACCATGGTACCCGGGATCCGGGATGGAATCCCCGGACGCCGAAGCCCGAGGTGGAGGACTCCAGTCTCCGGATTTTAAGTGCCTACCGCCGAACCAGCGAGGCGCATTATTCGGCGACTTCCCTGAATCATTTCACGGGATATCGCTCTCCACGACCCTTTCTACGACGTAGTCCTGCCGCCCGTGCTATCGTTGTGCATCAGAAGGGCAACCGTACGGATAATATGGGAAAAACGACCATATGTATTTGTTAGAGCACGAAATATACGCGCCAGATTTATCACGAATAAAACGAGATTGACGTGAAGAAAGTTTTTCGCGTGAAGTGATGAGACAGAAGCGAGAGATTGTGCTGAGAGATGTACGGGAATACTATCTCACTTATTATTATTTGTTTACGATTCAATAGACAGGACAATTCTAATTTTTATAGTTGATAATTTAATGTACGTCGTAGAAAATTTGTAATATACGTGTTAAGAAGAAAAGAGACAATCCCAATATATAAAGCATCAAAAGTCACAGCTTAACAAACTCCGTTAAATCTATTCGGCTAGAAAATTTCATGCTCATCATCAGCGGATTATCGGTGATCCATGAATTGTAGGATGGCCTTAATCTATATGTTCATTCTCTAGTCTCCGCATAGAATTCCGAACTGTAGACTCGCTCCGTAAACCGTAGCAGGAAGTCACAAACCACTCAGAGGAGTAACGGGGTGGTTCCAGGAGGAAAGACCGAGAGGTCAGAGAAGAGGCGGGTTTCTGCTCTCCAGGAAGGGAGTGATAATCTTGAGGGGTAATAAATCAAGTGACCGCACATTCGCAACACTCGTGAGTATATGGATCTGCGTGGATTTGCGCGAGCAAGAATTGCGCCGCGCCGACGTGAACGCGAGCGATGGAGTGTGAAACGTTAAATCCTTTGTTGTGTGGTATGGTACGCGCGAATTGCATCTGGTGTCATTAGCACGAAAGTCGTGACAGTGACAAAATTGCGAAACGGATATCGTCGTCGTCGTCGTCGTCGTCGCCGCCGCCGCCGCCGCCGTCGTCTGCCACCAGGAAAGATTTTTGAAGATCGTAACATTTTCAGGAATTTCCGTTGAAGCGTAAGCGCTATGCGGGTTCGGAATTCCTCTGACATACCTACTCGGCGTAATTCCTGGCATTCGCTTATGTCAGAGCCGTGCTACTTTTAGGATTGAATAAAATGTATCAACGAGTAAATAGGAGTTTACCCGGTATGAGAAATGTTCGGTTGCTTTCAGATAGCCAATAAGAGGGTAAGTAAGTATGTAGCCAGCGAGAGGCTCGTAAGTAATAATTCTCTTCCACTCTCGAAATTCGATATCCGGTGGGGTAAGCTATTTCGTTGGGTCGTTGCTTTGATCCCCTTCGTCTTTCTTACGGACTGAGTACAAGAGCCGGTATGTGCATCGGAAAATGAAATGGATGAGAGCATCTGGTAATAGACATTAGAGAAAGAGATAGAGGAAAAGAGAGATTGCACGAGCGACAATCGAATTATATTAATCATAGTAACGATGTTTGCCCTAGCTATGCAAAAAAGACTGGCATTTTATATGCCGTTTCTGAAAACTTTTTCATTTTTGTCGCATAAAATTTGCACATCTCTAGATGTGACGCGCTTCCGTACTATTCTCACGAAGTTTTAAAAAGCTTTTGGCTGACAAGCACGAATGTCGACCACGTGCGCGTTGATAATCCTGAAAAAATTACGGTAGAGTTAGAAGTTACTTTGCGCTAATGCAAGGAAGTCTAAGCGCCACGCTGCCGCTGCGGTAGAGGTGTGGAATACTCGGCTCCAAACGAGAACGCGCGCTTGAAGGA
>QKQZ01055417.1:0-10049 GCA_003595255.1 Solenopsis fugax | reverse complement strand
TATATATATAATTCCATAAAGAATAATACCTAAGAATTTTTAAATAAAAAATTTCATATAGAAATTAATTATAATGTAACTTTTAACATAAATATTGTTTTTTATTTAAATTAGTTTACGCGCGTATAAGAGAGACCTAGATAATATTTAAAAAAGCAATTAATATATAATAATTTATATTGTTTCCCAAACTTATGAATCGTGCAATTCCAATTGAAGCATAACTTAAATTCGCTATAATACTGAAATTTAAACCCTGCTGTAAATTATAACAAAATATGCATGACATTCATGTCGCATGACAGATTGATATCTTTGAGAATTCTCACTATACTAAGGAATAGCCATCGTGTTCTGCCTAAATAATTAAAGCGCATCAATCCGTATAATTCGCAGAGGAGTCGTCGAGCCGCGCTTGGAAATCTTACAAGACTACAACAACGCCAGGCGCAGCTTCGCGCTACCGCACCACCCCATATACACGACCTTCCAAGTAAAAACCTAAAAAAAAGTCATCCGCTAAATCTTCTTTTATCTCAATTATCCATACTCCTCTAAATGCTCTTTTTTCTGACATTATTATTTCATAGCAATGTTGCTAATCCATTGGCGAGTAATCTTGCACGACGGCCTATGATGCCCACTATGCAGAAACCGGTAAACGAAAGAAATCGTCCTTAATTGCTCGGCGACACGAAGGCTAACATGGTAATGATGCGCAAATACTGTTCCTTTTTGATGATTATTAAAAAATAGATTGACAATTATTAAAATAGAACATTGATAAAAATTTCCTATTCTAAGAAAAATTTATTTCTCGTTTAATTTCTTTTCTTTTCTAAAAAACCAATAGACTTTTAATCTAAAACTAAAAGACTTATACTGTCTATCTTACTCTATTCCTCTTTTTCAGTTATAAATCCTGTATTTAAAATTTTATTTTATCTTAATTTTTTCATAATGGATTCAATAATTTTCAGATTATTTTTCGCAGCCACTGGATAAACAGGAACATAAACTAAACCATAATTAAAAAATATCCAATATAAAATTTTTACATATCAACTAAACTTGAATATTTTCAACGACAAACGCAATATAAATTTATTCCTCTGAAAAAAGATTTAATTGCTTTTTATACTATAATTTTAATTTAATGAACCTAATTTTCTCCAAAACATTAATTCCGTTCCCTAAGTCCTTTTCCTAAAATTTTCGACAGATGGATTTAATTATTGACGAGAAGTAAAGGACCAAGAGGATCAATGGGATAATTCAAAGTAAAAAGCTTTGAATAATAAGAGTTATGAATTTGATAATCTATATATGAATATACTCAATATTACATATACAAGTTAAGTCAGAATTAGAGGTTAAACGATTTTTATTTTTTTATTTTTTGTACTTAATGTATGATTTGAAAATAAGTTAAACGAGAGACATTAAAAAACAAAAATCTACTTTTAATCAAATTGTGTATTAATATTAGTTTTCTAATCGTGCTTAAGCAGGTGTAGTTTGAATGTACTGAGATAATTGAAATATCAAAATAATATTGCATTGTAAACAGAACAATTTAAACGATTACATTATATACAATGCAAACTAAGATCATAAATTGATAACAAATTCAAACATATATATATATGAATTTGTTATTATAATATGACCCTTATATTAATTGTGTAACATGTAGCCTCTATTCATTAAAATTAAAATGCTTAACATATAGACTTAAAATATTAACAATCTGTATTATCTATTATGTAGAACAATTCAAGATTATGATTAACACACAGTGTTATATATAAATCTAATAATTTCCAATATATGAATATCTAAAATATGTAGACTGTAATTCATAAATCTGTCATTAAAATAATATGTAACATGTAATCTTCAAAAATTGAAATAAATATGAAATAATAATATCAAACATTTGTTTTGAAAGATGTCAAATAAATTTCCCAACCAACAATAAAGCTAAGATTTTAATAATTCTAAATAAAAATACATTGTGTATGTATATGTATATATAAAAAATACACACATACATATATAGTTATACTCCCAATAAATATTGTAAATTTTTTAAATATTACATATATGAAAAATTTCTTATTTTATAAATAATTGTTCTCAAAATATTTTCATAAACGTTCGCATTTAAATATTTTTAATGTAATAATGTATTATGTGGAAAAAATTTCTATAAAAAATGTGAAATAAAACATTGCGATTTGAATATATAAATTAAATTAATAAAATATATGCGAAAGATATTCTTTACTAAATATAACTGAATAATTTTTTATAAATATATATAGTACACGAAGTAAAGTTAATAAAATATTTAATACAAGGGAGTTTTTTTTAATTGTTTCATAAAAGACTTAGAAATGTTGTAAAAAACCATTTCCAGTTTCATGGTCGTTTTATTCTAATATTGTTATTCATATATTTCACTATTTATTTAGGTGGATAAAAGATGATGAAGGTCCTTTAATCATGAAGATCATAGGAATCACGTTAATTACGGACTTTGAAGCCACGAGTACACTTAAACATGTGAGTATACTTGTTTTATTTATAGTTACTTCCTATAAATATATGTGAAAATCAGACGTACGAATCTGATTTAATGGTTCCTTTTTAATGGATTCTTAACGATAGAATTTTATAGTGATATATTTGACTGTTGGTATTTGAAAAAGAAAAATAAAAAAATTTTTTCTGAATTTGTTCTTTAATGTTGAATAAACAACAAGGATAAAAGTTCCATTTCCTTTTTTCATCCCTTTTGAGCTTAAATATCCACTTGCATCCTATAATTTAAGTTTTTAACTTCTATGTCTTGGTCATAACTAATGACTCATATTCTTCGTCAAGGATCTCTCTTCCAATTATATTAATCTTTTCCTGTTAGTGCATTCTCAATTGTTTTTGGCTCGTCATTTTCATGCATTATTATACCTACAAATTCATCAAGCCTTAATGGTGGAATTCCTTTATTCTTCCACTTTGATGCTCTTATGGTGTATCTGTTATGTCTATGTTAATTCATTCCTTTTCTTTTCTATGAATCTTTCAAATGCTTAATATTGCCGATCAAATATATGTACACACATATGTTATTTTTTGAAATAGAAAAATGCGAGTATCGATTTAACATGCCTATTTTTTAGATAGGAATAGGTAATTATTTTATCACGAGGAGATTGCTTAGAAACAATATTCTTATTTATTTATCACACACCAATATACAAAAATGAACTGTATAATCAATATCAGAATATAATATACTACGAAATTCAAATATATTTAATAAAGATATATCTGAGTATCTTACAAGATTAGAATGATGCTTCAACTTGAAACAAAAAAATCATCTACAACATTCTTTGCAGTTGGCACAGAAATTCTGGTAGAAAAACGTATTTCTACGACCGTCCTAAGGGTTATAAATAAGTATTAATTTACGGGAGTCCTTAGTTTCTAACAAGTCGCATCTAAGTAGTTGTGAGTGAAAATAAGGTGCCGAGTTTTTTCTTTTCCCTAACTTTTTCCTAGCTAATCCCTCTGCATATGAACCGGGAGCCATAAAAGATGCTTCGTCCGTTATATTCGTTCGCTTAAAAGTGCAATCGAGGGCCGCGTTGAAGCGTCCACGCATCTTGTACCTGTTGAAACGCATGCTGCTGATTTTCGCCGCACTCTTCGCATAATAATTACACCATTATTATGTTACTTATCTCGTATGCGTCATTTTATTTAGAACGTCATAATACCAAATTGTTTCTAACATGCATTGATGTTTCGGTACATCAGACGATGATCAGCAGAGCAATCTTTAATTTATACTCGTTAACGTAAAATTTCTTCTTGCCGTGCAATCAAATTGCTAAGGTAAAAAGACGCGCGTGATAAAGGTCACGCTGCTGATCACTCACAACAGATGTTTTCTGAATTAATAACGTGCTATATTATTAATGAAGAATTACATTATTTGCAAAATATGGCGTATAAACGTGAAATTATGTAAATACGGAAGTACGGAATATATCGGAGACGCCAGATTTAAAGATTGGAATGCGTTTTAACATTTACAAAATTGTCTTACACTTTGCGTAGTGCAGAGGCGACTCCATTGTAAGAACAAGCCACGCGAGAAGCTGCACAAGTTCCATGTGAGTACTCAACAGATTCGCTTATACGAGAAATCTTCGTAAAGTATTCAAGAACTTGTGTAAATGTAAGAGTAAGAATACGAATGTAAGAGGATGAAATCCTCTCGGGAGCCTGTTGATGTGAAGAATGTCACAATTAGATCTCGGTAGCACAACAATATGAATTTTTTTTTTATTTTACCTAAAAGCTCTGCCAGTCCTAGAGCCGCCTCTGACACAATAAGAAGACGCGAGTCTTCGTGGCATGGTTCGATTCTACGAGCTGGTCTCTGACGCTGTACGACCACCCCACTAATATTTCACTTCTATGAAAAAACATGGAATGTATAATGTATTTTTTATCGGTTTACACCTTAGTAATGTGTACGATTATATCACAAGAAAGATTCAAATATTCTGTACATAATCCGCGACGACGCGAGGCGTCCGCTGTCAAGGTCGCCTCTTTTTTCTCCTTCTCTTCTTCGTCCTCGTTTTCTCTCTCTTTCCCGGTTTATTTTTAATCTCTTACATTTATATATATTTATATATATATATTTATATATATACGCCTAAGATTTAATTACAAAGTTAGATATGTCTCAGGTTCACCTGGTATTGTACTTCATACAATTTCTCGTGACTGGCGAGTCCGAGATGCGGCCGACGTGTTTGCGCGTCGCTCCCGAGGAGACTTCTGTTTTGTCACGCGTGTGTCATTCGCGTGTTCGAGGAAGTACTCGTTTTTCGTTGCGCTATTACTGCTTTTCCTTTGCGCCCGGTTTCCTTAGCCGCCAGTCGCTTACGTTAATAACTCGATATTGATAATTGGCACATCTTTTTAATGGCAAGTTTCGCATTGGCACGATAATGGTGGGGAATAGCCTTGAGTGCAGTCTCTTTGGAGGAGAATCCAATTGCCGGCAACAAATGTGATGTAGTTGTTTCTTATTTTTAAACGATTCACTTCTTCACCGCGATAGCAATTATTACAAATATTGCAGAGGACTGTTCTTCTTGTGTGAAATATCGCTATATAAAATTATGAGAATTTAGTCTTATTTTTATTCTATATTATTTTTTATTCTATATCATTAATTATTCCGTGAACACAGTGTATTTTTATTCTTGTTAACTGCTGACTATGATAAATTTTATTACAATTTTGCTGTTTAGCTTTACTTAATTTTTTACAGTATCGTCACAATAATAAATTTTTTTTCTATTGATTAATGAACCTTTCTAGATCCAAAAATAGCATAAAAATATTACAAAGAAAAATTTACAAATAATATACTGTATGTGTGTGATTTAATATTTTATGGTAATTCAATTATTTATTTTTCATGATGAAACATTTAGAATCTCGTCAAAAGGACTTCAATCTTGGCGGTTCCCCGGACTTAACGTCGTTCCTAACTATCACGCGAGTGTGCGCCTTGTAAAAGGCAGAATAATCCTTGCTTGTGGTTAATCGCACGACGTTCCATGATTAATGTCAGTAGAGGTGACTAAACTGATACATCGGTTACCGAGGACTAAGTTGCACTTTGATACTTATACACGACCGCTTCTAATTACGCAAAGAATTGCTGGTCCAGGTAAGTCTCATTGATGGAAGCACAGCTTTACTAATAACAAAAAAAAGTTATCTCTAATTGTTTCGAAGAAATATCGTAGATATTTCTCGATTATTTTTATCCTTTTATCTTTCTTAATTATGTGTCTTTTTTTTTATAATTTAAAACGATCTGCGAATTATCTTTCTCTTGCGGATTGCTTACTAATAATTATAAATTATAGATTGGATTGCAAAAATTGCAGAAGATAGTTAATACTAATAATTTTTTAAATTAATATTAATGATTGCACTAAGTTTCTCGCATTTTCCGACTATCATAAATATTTCACGAAATTATTTTTATCCGATTTCTCCATAAATCACAATTTTCTTGCGTGAAATTTTCAAGAAAAGCAAAGAATAACGGTACGAGGGAATCAAATAGGACCTTATATTTTTATATCTGTCGCATTCTTTTATCACACCAGTTACTTATCGTATTACAATTTCTGTAATAGTTTTTAAATATATTAATCGAATAATGAAAACAAAGGATTCTTCTTCACATTATCGTAGTATTTAATAAAATTAGAATGATTAAATACATATGATAAAAACCCAAATTAGAAAATGAGAACCTTCTAATTTGGTTTTTTATTACATGTATTTAATCATTCTAATTTTATTAAACCTTTGTTGTCGTCAATTATCCGTTTAACGAATTAGATCAGCTCATTTGTTTCCAATACAGAAAACTTCATCGGCTGCATGTTCAAAAACGCACGAAATGGTGACTTGGATGTGACTTATGCACTATCGAATCGCAATTTTTTAAAAAAGTCGATATGTCGTATTTGCAATGAATTATCGGTGGGATAAAGTATTGAAAGTATAAATGTTTGCAAAAATCATGACTGCTATATCTTTGTTTATCTTATTTAAAGAGATGGTAAATTATTTGTATTTTTAATGTTTGTCTCAAGTATATGATTATATATGGATAATATATTTCCATATTACACAAATGTCCAACAGATATTTTCAAGTATCTATTTTTCGCAATATTCGCGTATTTTTAAATAATTTATTAACACGGGTGTTACTATATTTCTACAGTAAAGAGATTTCTTATAAACGCAAATTAAAAATTTTTTATTAAAATTTTAATACACACTTTAATACACAACATTTCTGAGAAAGAAAATCGAAAATCATCAATTGTGAAGTACGTTAAGGAATATGTGTACTATTTTTCTTAAAATTGTTAATTAAAAATATCCATTGGATATCTATGAGATATATAAATTTGACTCTTGTTTTATAGAGTGGTGCATATTTAAAACAAATATGTATTCACTGCCTACAACAATTATTTTTTCCAACTTTTCGTCGATAATAGATCGTGTCGATAATAATTTAATCGCGCAGCTGCAAGTTGACGAGAGAAGAACCTGAAGATTTTCGTAGGCAGGTCTCTGAGACGTTCTAAGACATTTTCAAGACAACATACAAAACGAATAGAATCTACTATACCAAAGGCGACCAGCGACAAAGAGTTTGAGCCCCTTGGTACTCGGCTTCCCGGGGCTCCGTTACGAAATGAGAATTTTCCTCACCTCCCGTTTCCTATTCATCGACTATCCCTGATTGCACATTTTCGCACGTATCACGCAGCCTGCGTGTCGAATTGCCTACGGAAGCTTACGACCNACCAGCCAACCTCGGCGTACGATGGGCACGCGGCACGTCGCACGCGAGTGCCAGCAGCGTGTGCGACGTGCCCGCGAGCACGTGTGTGCGCGTACGCGTTTTTCAGTGGTCCACTGCGAGCTTTCCGCAATAGCGATGAACGCACGGAAGCTCAGTTGTACGGCCAGGAGTGCCTGATAGACGTGACCACGTTCGAGGTAGGCGGGTCTTCTGTGCGTCACTTCTTCATGTCGTTCATCAGCGCGCCGTCCTTGCTTTTATTCGAATCGAGATTCGACTGTTGGCTGCTCGTTACACCGCTACCGTTCCCGGGATACATCTTTTCCAGATGATTCAAAGACTCGCTTAGGAACTTCTGCAACAGAAATCGTAAAAGTTTCAGTAGAGCCGTATTTTTAAATAAGATTTAAATTTTCAAGGATATTTAACCGATGAGAAAAAAGACATTAGTTTCTTCTCATACATAAACGTTTGACATCGTAAGAAAAGAAAAATACAATAGCATATAAGAAAAGAACTTTTCATTATCTCATTACCTGTATAGCCGTTAAAGCGGCCACAATCGCAGGACTTCCGAATCCGTGTGATATGAGAGAGAAATGAGTGAGATGTCTCTGTATACTAGGATCAAGAATATGTTGCGGCCGCGTATTGCAGAGTGGCGATCTGTCCTGGTTCAGAAGATCCATCAGCTCTTTGGTGATTTGTCTGGAAACAGAGAATTCGCAAAAGTCAATTACAGAGCTCTTGTGATGATGCGAGGGAGTACTCTTTATCGAAGTCGATATTATTTAATAATTATTGTTTATAATAATACTTGAATGTATTTTTATTATTAACAATAGTAATAGATTCCAGATTCTCGATGCCAATGAAATAAAACATCGTCCTTATTAGAGTTTCTCAAATAAGAGTTTAGATATCATTAGATAATATTTTATTGATTCATTATATGTTTTAAGCTAATTACGAGTTTATATTTTTTTATTTTACAAATTTATTTATAATAATAATTATACATATGAATTAAATTTATTTTTTTAATTAATAAACAGTACACTAAATTGATTTAAACATTTTTGAGAAGCGCAGCGTAGTTAAATGAAAATGACGAACAGTCCAAACTTTTATTTGAAGAACTCTAGTGCTTATACTTACTTGGTGGCATGAAGAAGTTCTTTTCTCCTGTAGGAGTCTTGCGGTTCGCAATGCTGCCGACTGAGGTACTCGGCGACTTGCTTCGCGGGGAATTCGGTTTCGCAAACGTAGCCGAAGTCCCTGGCAAGGTGAATGGCTTCTCCTGAAAAGAATAAAATATTCACGTGTAATATGCGCATGATGCCATTATGTAAACTCACTACGCACGAGTATGCATAACGGTCGATGAAAACGATCGCGAAGTTTTATTTGACTTGCGAAACGCTGTCCATCGTATTCCGAATAGTACAACTCGAATTTATGATGGGCATCTTGCCAAATTTACAACAGAAAGATTTATAGAACTCCGTCATTTAATAATAGATTCTCAGATTTATAGATTTATAATTATCAATAATTTATGAAAGTTAATATCTATTTTGATGAACAGCAGCGCTGTTCTTTAACACTTGCTTTATGGAAATTTATCAATTTTAATATTTAGAAACTTAACTTGAATTTCTTCTCGACTTGATTATGGACAGTATTCATAATAGAATCTTATTTTAAGATCATTTTAAGTAATGTCTTAAGATGCTAATACGGCTCTGTGATTGATTGATGATATCTTCAGACAGTACCTAAGATGATTTTAAATTTCAGAACTCGACTATGATTTAATTTCCTTATCTTCTTTAATATTGAAATTCTAAAATATAAGATTATACTTGCAATATGATCTTCCATGAAATGTTCGCTAAAACGCGGAGATTAATTTGACTTGCGAAATGCTGTCTGTATTCCGAATGTATAATGAGCATTTTGCCGAATTCATAAACAGATAGATAGATTCATAGAATTCCGTTCGACAATAGCTTCACAGATTTAAAATTATCGGATAATGTGTGAAAGATAACGTCTATAAAATATACTTTGATAAATAACAACGTTGTTCTTTAACACTTTTGCTTAGTAGAAATTTATCTATATCGATAGGATACTTTAATTTAAATTCCTTCCCGACTATGATTTTGTCATTGATTTCTTCGTATTTATATTATATATTGAAACTCCAAAATATGTAGAATAATCTTTCATAAAATATTCGCTATTAAAAAATGGATTCCAAATTTAATACATAATCCTTGGTCGAATATTTGATGAATCCTCTGTACAGCGTGATCAGATTATTTTTTGCGAAATATAAAATAAATGCTAAACATGGGGTTTATTAAAAAATCTATTAAGAAATAATAAACGGATCCATTGGAATGAATCATCAAGTGTCCTTAATGCTACAAACAGAGCGAAATTAACTAATTACAGTTAATGAAATGCGCATTCTCTTCAACTCGCGCGCTGCCCTTCCCTTTTTCGATCCTCCCTCTTTCCACCCTTCTACAGCGCATTCCTCGCAACTTCTCATGTTCTCTCTCTCTCTCTCTCTCTCTCTCTCTCTCTCTCTCTCTCTCTTT